>RJWJ010004099.1:0-79249 GCA_004363605.1 Indri indri | reverse complement strand
ACAACAAACAGTAAAAAAAAAAAAAAAAGACATGTGCTGGGCAAATGGATAAATATACACAAGCCAAGTATCTGCTGTCTTCAGGAAACACATCTAACCCACAAGGATGCATTCGGACTCAAGGTGATGGGATGGAAAATAATATTTCAAGCAAACAGAAGCCAAAAGAAATCTGGCATGGCAGTTCTGATTTCATACAACTTAGTCTTCAAATCAACAAAAGTAATAAAGGATGAAAATGGTCACTATATAATGGTGGAGGGTACAATTCAACAACCAACAAGAAGACATAACAATTCTAAATATTTATGCACCTAACTCAGGTACACCGAGATTCATAAAGCAAATCCTACCTGATCTAAACAAAATGATAAACAGCAACAATGTAATAGCCAGGGACTTCAACACCCTTCTGACAGAACAGGACAGATCCTCCAAACAGAAAATAAACAAAGAAACAATGGACTTAAACAGAGCTCTAGAACAAATGGGATTGACTGACATTTACAGAACATTCTACCCCCAAACCACTGAATATATGTTTTTCTCATCAGCTCATGGGACATTCTCTAAGGTTGACCATATTTTAGGTCACAAAGCATGTCTCAAAAAATTTTAAAAAATCGAAATTATACCATTCATCTTCTCAGACCACCATGAAATAAAATAAGAAATCAAGTCCAACAGAAACTCTCATCTCCACAAAAAGTCGTGGAAACTAAACAACCTTCTGCTGAATGATTATTGAGTTAAGGAGGAAATCAAAAGATTCTTTGAACTAAATGATAAAGGGGACACAATTTATCAAAATCTGTGGGACACAGCTAAAGCAGTCCTGAGAGGAAAATTTTATTCATAAATGTGCATATCCAAAAGACAGAAAGATCACAAATAAATGATCTAATGAATCACCTCCAGGAACTGGAAAAAGATGAGCAAACCAACCCCAAACCCAGCAGAAGAAAAGAAATAACAAAGATCAGAGCAGAACTAAATGAAATTGATAACAAAAAACTATACACAAGATTAATAAAACAAAGCATAGGTTTTTTTTTGAAAAAATAAAATTGACATGCTTCTAGCTGGATTAATGAGAAGCAGAAAAGAAAGGACTCTAATAGCTCCATCAGGAATGAAAAAAGAGAAATTGCAACTGATGCCATGGAAATATAAAATATCATGTATGAATACTGTAAAAACCTCTATGCACATAAACTTGAAAACATGGAGGAAATGGACAAATTTTTAGAAACACACAGCCTCCCTAGGCTCAGTCAGGAAGAAATAGACTCCCTGAACAGACCAATATCAAGTACCGAAATTGAAGCATCAATAAAAAACCTTCCTAAAAAGAAAAGTCCTGAACCAGATGGTTTCACACCCAAATTTTACCAGACATACAAAGAAGAACTGGTGCCTACCCTGCAGAAATTATTCCACAACATCGAGAAGGAAGGAATCTTCCCCAAAAGTTTTATGAAGCCAACATCACCCTGATACCAAAACCAGAAAAGGATGCAACAAAAAAAGAAAACTACAGAACAGTATCCCTTATGAATATAGATGCAAAAATTCTCAACAAAATCCTAGCAAAATGCATTCAGGTGCTTATCAAAAAAATAATCCATCACTACCGAGTGGACTTCCTCCCAGAGATGCAGGGATGGTTCAACATATGCAAATCTATAAATGTAATTCACCAAATAAATAGAAGCAAAAATCAAAGACCATATGAGCCTCTCAATAGATTCAGAAAAAAACATTTGACAAAATTCAGCACCCTTTTATGATAAGAATGCTTAACACAATAGGAATAGATGGGACTTACCTAAAAATGATATAAGCCATATATAACAAACCCACAGCCAACATCATACTGAATGGGGAAAAATTGAAAGCATTCTCACTTACAACAGGAACCAGACAAGGTTGCCCTCTATCATTGTTTCTATTCAACTTAATGCTGGAAGTCCTGGCCAGAGCAATCAGACAAGAGAAGGAAATCAAGGGCATCCAAATGGGGGCAGAAGAGGCCAAACTATTGCTGTTTGCTGATGATATGATCTTATATCTAGAAAACCCCAAAGATTCTGCCATGAGACTACTGGAATTGATAAACAAATTCAGCAAAATCTCAGGTTACAAAATCAATGTACACAAATCTGTAGCATTTCTATACTCCAACAACAGTCAAACTGAGAACCAAATCAAAGACTCAATACCCTTCACAATAGCAACAAAGAAAATAAAATAACTAGGAATATATTTAATTAAGGAGGTAAAAGACCTCTACAGGGAGAACTACGAAACATTGAGGAAGGAAATAGCAGAGGATGTAAACAGGTGGAAAACTATACCATGCTTATGGATCGGAGGAATCAACATTGTTAAAATGTCTATACTGCCCAAAGTGATCTACAGATTCAATTCAATCCCTATTAAATTACCAACATCATTTTTCACAGATCTGGAAAAAATAATTCTGTGCTTAGTATGAAACCAGAAAAGACCCTGTGTAGCCAAAGCAATCTTAAGCAAAAAGAACAAATTGGGAGGCATCAATTTACCAAACTTCAAGCTATACTACAAGACTATAGTAACTAAAACAGCACAGTACTGGCACAAGAACAGAGACATTAACCAATGGAACAGAATTGAGAACCCAGATATAAAACCATCCTCATATAGCCATCTAATCTTTGACAAAAACATACACTGGGGAAAAGAGTCCTTATTCAATAAATGGTGCTGGGAAAATTCGATAATCACATATAGAAGACTGAAATAGGATCTGCACCTCTCACCTCTGACAAAAATCAACTCACAGTGGATAACAAGCTTAAACCTAAGGCATGAAACTATAAGAATTCTAGAAGAAAATGTTGGAAAAACTCTTATATTGGCCTAGGCAAAAAATTCATGAATAAGACCCGAAAGGCAATCACAGCAACAACAAAAATAAATAAACGGGACCTGACAAATTAAAAAGCTTCTGCACAGCCAAGGAAACTATCACAAAAGCAAACAGACAACCTACAGAATGGGAGAACATATTTGTATGTTACACATTTGATAAGGGGCTGATAACTAGAATCTGTATAGAACTCAGGAAAATCAGCAAGAAAAAAATCAAACAACCCTATCAAAAAGTTGGCAAAGGACAGGAACAGAAACTTTTCAAAAGAAGATATACTAATAGCCAAAAAATATATGAAAAAATGCTCAACATCTCTAATCATCAGGGAAATGCAAATCAAAACCACAATGAGACACCACTTAACTCCAGTGAGAATGACTTTTATCGAAAAGTCCCAAAACAATAAATGTTGGTGTAAATGTTGGCATGGATGTGGAGAGACAGGAACACTCATACACTGCTGGTGGGACTGCAAAGTAGTACAACCTCTGTGGAAAGTAATATGGAGATAGCTCAAAGAGATACAAGTAGATCTACCATTTGAACCAGGAATCCCATTACTGGGCATCTACCCAAAAGAAAAAAAGACATTCTATAAAAAAGACATCTGCACTTGAATGTTTATAGCAGCACAATTCACAATTGTAAAGATATGGGAACAACCCAAGTGCCCATCAATACATGAGTGGATTAATAAAATGTGGTATATGTATACCATGGAGTTCTACTCAGTCACAAAAAACAATGGTGATCTAGCACCTCTTGTATTATCCTGGATAGAGGTTGAGCCCATTCTACTAAGTGAAGTATCACAAGAATGGAAAAACAAACACCACATGTACTCACCATCAAAGTGGTATTAACTGATCAATACTTATGTGCACATATAGTAATAACATTCATTGGGTGTCGGGCATGTCGGGGAGCAGGGAGGAGGGAATGGATATATACACAGCTAATGGGTGTGGTGCACACCATCTGGGGGATGGACATGCTTGAATCTCTGACTCAGGTGGGGCAAAGGCAATATACATAACCTAAACATTTGTACCCCTGTAATATGCTGAAATTAAAAAAAAAATTTAAGAAATGAACATTTTGGATGGGGTCACCTGCTGACTCCTTACTGTCTTTGTCTTATAGGTGAGGGTGAGAGACTTGGACTCAAGCCCTGGTTCTGTCATTTCCCAGCAGGGTGACCTTGGAAGTCACTACATCTCTCTGAACTTCTCTCCTCATCTGTCACAGGCAGCAACAAAAGCATGACCTCCTAGCATTGACAGGGTGGAGTATTGCCTGGAACACAGCAAGTGCTCAGTAAACACTGGCATTAAAGTGGCATTTTAAGTGGTTAACTCCCAGGCTGGCAGGAAATGAGATGGCTTTTTGGTCTGGAGTTACAGTGAGGTCTTTCCCCGCACCCTTCCCTAAGTCGCTCGGAAGATAAGGGTCTACTCTACAGACATAAAGCTTGGTGATGGGCCCTGTGAGGGCTCTGGAATTTCTCCCTGTAATTTGTAAAGCTGGGGAGATCAGTGTGGATAGAGAAGCAGCTTGAAGTTAATTTTCCCCACAACAATGAATATTTTACTGACCTCTGGCTCTGCCACCTTTGAACGAAACTGGAGAAAGCCATCTGAGGTTTGAAGCCAATTGAAAAGACAACTTGCTATGTTCTGACAGCATCTGGGCAAAGGTGCCCAGAGGATGGGTGTACTGAGTGAGTGTGGAACCTTCTCTAATTCCATGGCCCATGCAGCCCCCCGTGGTGCTCATGTTTCAGAGACGGGGTGGTTGTTGCTAAAACGTAAAGATGCTTTGGAAGTTATGTGAGTGGAGGGACTGTGTCTGACGCCAACTGTTGACATGGGCTGCCCAGCTCTGCTCCCTGAGCCTCAGCTTCGTTTTCTGTGAAATGGCAAGGATGAGAAACTCCAGCCCAGGGGTGTGTGAGGGTGACATGGGCACAGACAGCCATGCACAGAGGACCTGGCACAGAGTCACTGCTCTATAATTGTGAATGCAGGAGCAGCCATCACGCAGGCTTGCTATGGAGTGGCTGGGGCTTGGTGTCCTGGGGGAAGGGTGACCTTCCATTCACTAAGCTGGCAGCACAATCTCTGAGATGTGCTGGGCTCAGCACTGGTAAATTAGCAGGCAGACTATGACCCAAGTCTCCAGAACTGAGGTGGGGGTGGAGGACAGTGTTGAAATGGCCCTTGAGAATATGTGGTGGGTTCTTTCTCAGGGGTATCTGATGGCTTCTCTCCTTCTCCAGGTAATCTCACCAGGCGATAGCACCTGGCACCATGGGCAGCAAGGAGCCCTAGAGGGTATTTGAGAACGGACGCTTCACCCTCCTCCTTCAAAGGCTTCTGGACCCCTTACTCTGTGAAGAATCCTTGCAAAGCCCTTGTCTTTTGTGTTCTTGCCCCCAGATAACTCTGATCTCATTTTCTACCTCTCCTGGCTTCCTTGCTCACTCTGTTCCAGCCATCCTGGAGCTGTTCCTTACACAAGACGAGCGTGGTCCTACCTCAGGGCCCTTGCACTTGCTGTTCATCTGGTCTGGACTTTGCCATTGCCAGACTACTCTGCTCCCTCACTTCACTCGGGTCTCTGCTCAAGTGTCACCTCCTTCCAAAGCCCTCCCCCATCTAAAATAGCATGTCTTCCTCCATCACTTCCCTGTTCAGCCCCAGGACCATGGAACACAGGCTGTTCCTGCCCTGTCCTCGTTGCCTAAAACAGTGCCTGGTACACAGCGGGGGCTCAACAAGTATGTGTTGGGTTAATGAGTGAGTGAATGGATAAATTCTTTACCTGGACAGAAAAAAACTTGTATCCAATTCTGAGCATGGAGGCATTTTCCTACCCATCACTGCCACCCTTGGGACAATGCCCCCGTTAGCTGTGGCTATTATGACCACAATGAGGCTGTGAAATGGATGTGAGGTTGTAGTGCAAGTTGGAACTATTAGATGGAATTTGTCTAACACAGCGGTTAGCACATTGAAAACATGGTAAATAGATTGTAGGTTTGAGATTCTAACCTAGATTCCTTGCATACCCTCAGCCATGGGCAGCCCACTCCCTCTGAGGCAGCCCATGGCATTTAGGGGCAGCTCTAGGAAGTCACAGGAGGGAGAAAGGGGAAGGGTTTTGGCCAAAGCACAGTTTCTTCCTTCCTTAGGATGAGAGCCTGAGTTTCCAGTAGAGAGAGAGAGAGAAAAAAAAAACTTCTGCTCTATGACTCACCCCTCTGTGGGCTGTAGAATCAAAGGAAATCCCATGGGCAGGGCACTCCTGGTCTGTCATACCTGAATGAACTGGAAGAGGAGCCTGACAGTAAAATTGGAGAGCCAGTTCACGGTGCCCGCAATGATGAAGGCAGCTGGCTGCTGCGACTGCTGGAAGAACTCGCCAGTCAAGATGAATGGAATGCCGCCTGCAACATGAGAGCCAGGACGCGGAATGAGTCACCCTGGGAGGGTCACGCCTCCAACATCCATCTCCATCTGCCACGCTTTAGAGCCACCCGCACAGCAGGGGAAGGCTCTCTTGGCAGGAGCCAGCCCTGCCTGTTTGAATGGCAGCTTTAGGAACAGGTGCTGGGCTTGGGCGACCCTCAGCCCTTCAGCCCTAAATGCATACATTCCACTTCTCTGACCCAGCCCATCCGAATGGAAGACTCAGCATCCTCTTGGCTTTCCAAATGCCCTGGGAATCAAGCTGTGACCCATGACAAATTGAATACTACAGGTATCAATTTGATACATAAGGCAACTGACATTTACTGAATATATTGTGTTAAGAATGTTTATAATTTAATCTTCAGAATATTTGCCATATCCCTGGATGAGGACTCGCCTGGCCCACAGCTACCCAGCTCCTGCATGGCAGAGTCAGAACTCAGGCCTGGGGCTCTGGCTTCCAAATCTCAAGTTTTTTTCTGCTAATCCTTGCTTGAGAGAGGACAGAAGCCCCTGCCCAACTTGCTACCTTTTGTCCCCCTTAACTGCCCTTGACTGGCGTGTAGTGGGCCCCCACAGCTGAGTGTCACTCAGTGGCAACATCCTTGGCATTGGGGTGGGATAGCTCTTTATCTGTCCTGTGCAACTGCAGGGTGTTTATCACCCTTTGCCTTCTGGTGCCAAGAGTGCCCCAGTTACCATGGCAACCCAACCTACCTGTACACATTTCCCAGTGCACACCTGGCAGAGAGTCCCTGAGGTCAGCACCCTCCCCTTCCCCGTGTCCTGCCGGGTGAGAGGGGGATTGTGTCCTGTGCCCAGACCCAGAACCTGAGGCTCAGAATGATGGCCGGGGTCCTGTTTGCACTGCCATCTCCAATTGGAGTCACCACTTTGTCAATTAGATCCATACTCTGGAGCTTGCTGGGACTGGGAGAGAGAAAACTAAACTCTAGGGAGACAACAAACACAACCTGGAAATCACTAGGCTGGGGCCATTCATTCTGTCAACATTTAATAGTTATTTACTGGGCTGGGGCTTGTCCAACAGTGGTGGTCGAGAGCAAGGATGTTCCTGCCTTCATGGTACTCCCTCGTCTGGTGGGGAGAAAAGACAGCTTTCTCACTGAAAAGGAACTGAGTGACTGAGTGAGTGCAGATGTGATAAGTGCCCTGGAGGAGCTGCTGAGGGCAATGGGGTTTACCTTAGCAGTGGATGGGAAGCCTCTCGGGGCAGGGGGTGGGTGTGTGCATGGTGGGGACGTAGCTGAAATAGGAGACGTGGCTCAAGCAGCTCTGGGCTAGATCATGCCAGTGGGGGTACTGGTGGGCAGAGGTCCTGCAGGTGGAAGGATTGGGTCCAGGTCTACCATGGGGGCCAGTCTGTCCCATCACCTGAAAGAGGCTGAGAGGAATGGAAGGAGGTGGCAAAGGTGAACGGGGGCCAATGAAGCAGCCTCTTGTAGGTCAAGGAGAGGGGTTTCAACTGGTGAAAACCACTGAGGGCTTCTGTGTAGGGGTTGAGGTGGTTAATTTGCATTTTATAGAGGTCACTGCTGCTTGGAGAAAGGCCTGGAGGGTGTTTGAGTGGATGCAGGTGATGCAGGTGCAGTCCAGGGAGGAGGCAATGGTTGTGTAGGAGGGCTCAGATGCTGGCGGCAGGGATGGGAGGAAGGAGCTGAATTTGGAGACACCCCACCCCATGGAAGCAAAGCTTTCCATGGGAGCATTGTATTCATCATTGAGTTGACCCAGCCAAGCAAGCTAGGGTCACAAAGCCACAAAGCCAGGACCAACTGAAGCCTGTCTCTCTCCAGAGCTTTCACTGTTGTCACCCCACTCTGCCACCAGCAAGCTTTGGACTCCAACAAATCAAACATGGCTCATATTTGTCTTTCTGTATTTGGTTTATTTCACTTAACATAATGTTCCAGTTCCATTCATGTTGTTGCAAATGGCAGGATTTTGTCCTTTTTTGTGACTATATAACATTCCATTGTGTGTATATACCACAATTTCTTTATCCATTCCTCCGTTGATGGGCACTTATGGATGGAACTGGAGCACACTATGTTAAGTGAAATAAGCCATGCATGGAAAGACAAATCTTGCATGTTCTCACTCACATGTGGGAGCTAAATATTAAAACAATTGATCTCATGGAGACAGGGAGTAGAATCATGGTTACCAGAAGCTGGGAATGATAGCGGAGAGTGGGGGATAAAGTGGGGATGATTAATGGGTGCAAAAATGCAGTTAGATATGTAGATAGAATGAACAATATTTGGTAGCACATCAAAGTGACTATAATCAACAAAAAGTTAGGGTATACTTTAAAGTAACTAAAAGAGTGGACTTGGAATGTTCCTAACACAAATAAATGATAAATGCCTGAGGTGATGGATGCCCCAATTACCCTGATTTGATTAATTCACATTGTATGCCTGTATCAAAACATCATAGGTGCCCATGCAACTCTTATATACTCATAATAATTAAAAATAAATTTTTTTAAAACAATGGCTCGGAATGGACCATCCCCTACTTTCCCCTAGAATGTGAGTCCCCACAGGAAGTGCCATCTCCTGGCACCCTTGACAGAGAGTAGATGCTCCATCAATACTTACATAAATGCTCGAGATTTGATTTAGACAGGACTTCATATGCTGTTTACTACAAAGAAAGTGAACACTGTATCTTACAGGTATGATATTTATGGGTGGAACCGTAGAACATTGGTCAGTGAAATGTGTGAGAACAATGGTTACACTTTGAAATGTAATAAAACTGTCTTTGGGTCTGTAGAGTGCAGAATATTTCATTGTCAGAAAGTGTTTGTGTCACACACACAGTTGGTCCTGCAGCTAACACCCCGGGGAACTTCATAGCATGTCCTAGAGGGGTCAGTTGACAGCTATTCTGAAGGCTGAACAGGGTTGGGAGCTGGTGTTTCACTTTCCCTGACATCCCTATGGGTGTTTTCAGAGGCACCTGGGGATAACTTAGCACTTCCGATGCTGGTACATTGACATGTGGTACCTCAACTTACAATGTAGCAGGACATTGACAGATCTGCCTTGCTGCATGTCTGTCTGTCTCTCCAGGGCTGGGAACATGACTTGTTTATTGGTTATGACTCTGCTCCTAGCACAGTGTTGCACATGCTCTGCTGTCTTCACGGTAGGATATGAATGTTCTCGAAATCCTGGAATTCATTTATCTCTCTTTACTGAAGGCATTGGTGGCCTGATTTCCTAAGAGTCTCTCAGGGTCTATCTCTTCAAGTTCAGGATAAAATGAGAAAGAATGGGGTTAGATATGCAAACAAAATGGATTTCTGTAAGTGCCTTTATTTTTGTTTTGTTTTTAAAAATGAAAATAGTTTTATTATTTTTCTTGATTACCATGAATAATATTTGCTCATTTAAAACAAAGAAAGTATATAACATGACAACATGGAAAAGTATAAAAAGGAAACAAAAACCACCCCTAAACCTTCCACCCAGAGATGACCTCCATCTGTATTTCACACTTGGCACTGACATTGAATGCTCTGTGAAGAAAGTTGGGGTTAGTTGGTTATTCCTCCTTTAGGTGATTGGCTTTTTCTACCTAGAGGTCTGAGGAACTCTTTGCTTAGCCTTGAAATTCATTAACTTAACTATGACGTTATTTGGTGCTGATCTTCCCATAACAATTTTTCATAGAACATAGCATGTCCCTTTGAACTGCATCATTCTTTACAGATTTAGAAAAAATAATTCTATGCTTCATCTGGAACCAAAGAAGACCTTGTATAGCCAAAGTAATCCTAAGCAAAAAGAATAAATTGGGAGGCATCAGTCTGCCAGACTTCAAACTTTACTACAAGGCTATAGTAACCAAAACAGCATGGTACTGGCCCAAGAACAGAGATATAGACCTTTGGAATAGGACGGAGACCCCAGATATAAAACCATCCTCATATTGTCATCTAATCATCGACAAAGCAGACAAAAATATACATTGGGGAAAAGAATCTCTATTCAATAAGTGGTGCTGGCAAAACTAGATATCCACATGCAGAAGATTGAAACTGGATCCCCACCTCTCACCTCTCACAAAAATCAACTCACGATGGATAACAGACTTAAACCTCAGGCGTGAAACCTTAAGAATTCTGGAAGAAAATGTTGGGAAGACTCTTTTAGATATCGGCCTAGGCAAAGAATTTATGAAGCAGACCCCCAAAGCAATCACAGGAACAAAAATAAACAAATGGGACCTGATCAAATTAAAAAGCTTCTGTACAGCCAAGGAAACTATCATTAGAGCAAATAGATAACCTACAGAATGGGAGAACATATTTGCTTTCTACACATCCAATAAAGGGCTGATAACAAGATTCTACATAGAACTTAGGGAAATCAACAAGAAAAAAAATCAACCAACCCCATCAATAAATGGGCAAAGAAACTTTTCAAAAGAAGACAGACTAATGGCCAGCAAGCATATAAAAAGTGCTCAATATCTCTAATCATTAGGGAAATGCAAATCAAAACCACAATGAGATATCACCTAACTCCAGTGAAAATGGCCCTTATCAAAAAGTCCCAAAACAACAAATGCTGGCATGGATGTGGAGAGATTGGAACGCTCTTACATTCCTGGTGGGACTGCAAATTAGCACAACACCTGTGGAAAGTAATCTGGAGATACCTCAAAGAGATAAAAATAGAAATACCACTTAATCCAACAATCCCACTACTAAGCATCTATCCAAAGGAAAAAAAGACGTTCTATAAAAAAGACATCTGCATTAGAATGTTTACAGCAGCACAATTCACAATTGCAAAGATGTGGAAACAACCCAAGTGTCCATCAATACATGAGTGGATTAATAAAATGTGGTATATGTATACCATGGAGTTCTACTCAGTCACAAAAAACAATGGTAATCTAGCACCTCTTGTATTACCCTGGATAGAGCTGGAGCCCATTCTACTAAGTGAAGTATCCCAAGAATGGAAAAACAAGCACCATGTGTACTCACCATCAAATTGGTATTAACCGATCAACACTTAAGTGCACATATAGTAAAACATTCATCGGGTGTTGGGCAGATGGGAGGGGGGAGGAGGGGATGGGTGCGGTGTGCACCATCTGGGGGATGGACATGCTTGAAACTGTGACTCGGGTGGGGCAAGTAGGGTATTAAAACAGAAGCTTCACTTGGACTTGAAACCAAGAAACCACAAAGGTGGGAATTCTGCTGCCAGGCTGCCAGGCACAGTATGGACAAGAAACACCAATGAGGACATTTTCTTAGCTCTTGAGCCCTTCACCCACTTTGAGATTAGAAGTGGGGGAGAGAGTGGAGAAGCAGGGGCATTTCTGTGCAGACGTGAGGGTGGCCATGCAGAACTGTGAGCCTTTCCCTCATCCCAACACAGGGGAGCTAGGGTGCCCCACTTGATCCAAGCCTGTGAAAGGGGCTCATATGGGCCCCCTGACAGCTGGGTGTGTGTCCCCCATGGGCAGGGATACCATGGACAGGACTCTGACTGCCTGGGAAAGAGATGGGCTGGTGACCCACTGCTCAAGAGGACCTAGGGGCCAGCAGAATTGTCCTGAGGCCTGATGGATTTTCCTGTGCAGGAGAAGCTCCCCACTGACTCAACTTCAAGTTTGCGTGTTGAGCCCTTTCTAAGAACCAATGGAGCGGGTCTGTGTGTATATCTCACACACCTGTCTTCCCTACCTGATGCCCTGGAATACGCTGCCCAGACACATGCAGTCACGTCCATTCCAGAATATGCTTTGTACGGTCACACCTCCACGACTTTGTGCCAGTTCCTCCACCAGCCCTGCCTTTACCCTCCATCATCTTGGGGCTGAAAGATCCCCTCAGTGGTGGATTTGTGCCTGAGCCCCCAGGACAGGCCCAAGTTCTCTTCTGTTGTCCTCTGAGACCTCTGCTGCGCTCCCACTGGAATGAGCAGTCTGTTCAGGTGGGCGTCATTCAAGTCCCATCTGTCTCCCCATGCAGAGTGCCACTCACCCCCTCTCTGATGGGGCCACACCCAGGGCAGGGGCTCTAATCTCAGAACTGCCGGGCAGTGTGGACTGGCGTGCTGGCTGACCAACCGTGCAGAGCAGGCAGCTGTTCTCATGATCTCCCTTGGACACAAGGCTGGTGATGTAATTAGAAGCCAGGTGACCTCATCATGATCAACTCCTGCCTGGCTGGAAAGCTCTTGACTTTAAAACATCCAGCTAAACGGGGCTTCTTCCCCCAAAGTGCTTACTACCCTAATGGGGAAATGCAATCCACACACTCATTCCCCTGGGATACCTGCAACTTCATAAAATGGCATAAACTAAACAAGAAAGCCTCCCACCTCCCGGTGGCCACCTAATTAATGAGCAGCTTGTATGTAATGCGGGAAGTCAACCGTCTGTGGAGCTGGCAGCCAGCTCTAGTGTCTCCCTCCTGTCACACCCCAGGAGCCCCCATCCTGTGGGACTTACTGAGTGCTCAGTAGCCCCAGGGCAGGACTTTTCTCCCCGGCATTCTGTGACTGATACTGAAGATTTGGGTACAGAATGTTTATTTTTTTCCAAGTTTAAACACTGAGACAACAGAAGTCAGCTCATGGCCTCCTGGTGTTTGCTTAACATTTCGAGTAGAGCTGAGACTCCCAGGGGCACAACAGCTCTGTGTATCCAGGAACATCCCCCAAAGGGATGGGTTCTGATTCTCTGTGAGGTCAAAGTTGCTGATAAAAAAAGAAAAAAAAAAAGGAATGTTTTCCCACACCAAAGAGTTTGTTTCCAGCTCTTCAAATTCCGAAAGAGAAATGGGCTCCCTGGTGGTTTTTATTTTAGTGTTTATTTAACCTACAAGTGAAGACAATGAAAATAATTAGTTATGTGTATTGACAAAGCCTGCCAGCATTGGCCATCTCATCTGCTTCTCAGAGCAATGCACGGGGGAGAAATAGCACAAGTTGGGATCCCAATTTTCCCAGGGAGGAATGCTGACAGGTAGGATGGACGGGCAGTGGTTTTGAGCCTCAGGTCTCAGTATCAGCTCTTGTCTCCACCTGGCTGCTAGAATCGACTCTAACATGCAAATCTCGTCAATCCACTTCTGTTTGAAACCCAGCAGTAGCTTCCCACTGGCTTCAGGACAATTCTAAATGTTAGGACCTTCTGTGTTCTACCGTCTGTGTACCCGTGCAGTTCTATTGGCTGCTGGCCCCCACTTCCAGGTGCCCCCAGCCTCTTGCCCTGGCCTCGGGCTCCTGTGTCCCTCCGCCATCATCGCACTTGCTGCTCATCTTCCCAGACCAGCACCAAGTACTTTCTCCTCCGGAACTCTTACCAGACACATGCAGGCAGACCACACCACTTGGCAATACATCAATTATTGCTCTTATTTGATTCACACTAATCTTTCTCTCCAAATCTGGGGCTGCCTCCAACTCATCCCTTTAACTCAGGCCTCGCACTGTGACTGGCACATAGCAAGCAGGTGTCTACTAAATTACGATGTGACTCAAATGAATTGTTTTTGCTAGAGTAAGCCAAAGTGTTCATGACAGCCTCTGAGAAGACAGTTGCTATCTCTTGTCCAGTGTCGTGGGCTGAATGGCACCCTGCCCCCGCAACTACGTCTACGTTCTAATCCCCGGACTGTGCGACTAGCACCTTACATGGCGAACAATTTGATTAGGTTAGGGGTCTTGAGAGGAGGGGCTTACCTTTGCTCGTCAGCCTGGGCCCTAAATGAAATCACACGTATCCTTACAAGAGCTCAGTGGAGGAAGATTCTGGACGGACACGCAGAAGAGGAGGCGGTGCGAAGGTGGGGCAGAGCTTGGAGTTACACAGCCACAAGCTAAGGAACGCCAGCTGCCACCAGAAGCCAGGATGCTCCCTGGAGCCTCTGGAGGAGTCTGGCTCTACCGACACCTTGAGCTCAGACTTCTGGCCTTGGAACTGCGTGGGAACACATTTCCGTTGTTTGAGGCCAGCAGTCTGTGCTAGCTGTTACAGCAGCCACGGGAAACTAGGACAGTTGCTGGAGAACTGTGTCCCCCCAACCCCAGCAGTGGCAAGGAATAGTGACGTGACGAGTTCCTCTGCTGGGCTGCAGGGATTGCCCAAGTTACAGTCTCAGCTGCGGATGCAAACCACGGGAAAGACCCAGAAACTGGGCAGTCATCACTGAATCCAGGGACTGCAGAGGCTGTTTTTGAAACTTCCTACATTTCTGTTGAAAATCCAGGCTTACGCACTGAAAGCTCGAAGGGATCAAAGTCTTCCGCAGAGCAGCGTTTGCTGGGGGCTGCTTCTTGCTGGGCAAGCCTTTCTGGACAGGCCTTGGCAGAAAATCACAAAGAACGCGCTGTGTATTCATGGCCATGTTCAGGCGACAAGCGTGCTAATTGACTCTGCCTTAGGCCGTGGGAAAGTGACAGGCAGGAAACTGAACATTTGGAAAATGCCCAGGAACGGTAGGGAAATGAGACTTCTGAGTTGGCAAGATGTGGTCTCAGATCCTGGCTGGGCCACCACACGCCAAGGCAGGGCACCCCGGAGCTGCACGCCCTCAGGGACGAGAGTGTCTGCTCGGCACCGGTATTGTGAGGATTAAGGTGAATGTGATAAGGTACTAGCGCCAAACATGTGTTCAACTTAAGGAAAATAATGTTATTAATTTTAAAAGGGCCCCTGGTCTTCTTGAATAACCTTGGCAAGCAGCATGCCTGCCCATCTCTGTTTGGTATTAAATGTTAGGCGATATATAATAAATCTCCCATTTCCAAAGCCCACTTGCCCTGCATCTGCAGCTGCCTGGTGATAAGGGAATATTTTCCTGCCAACTTAGCAGCTGTATTAGTTTCCTATGGCTGCTGTAACAAATCACCACAAACTCGGGGACCTAAAACAACAGAAATTTATTGTGCCGCGGCTCTGGAGGGCAGAAGTCCAAAATCAAAGTGTCAGCAGCATTGGTCCCTCTGGAGCTCACTCATGTTCCTCTCCCGGCTCTGATGCTGCCAGTGACCCTCAGTGCTCCTTCGATGGTGCACGCATCACTCCACTCTCTGCCTGCATCTTCACGTGGCCTTCTCCTCTCTGTGTCCTTACCTTACATGGACACCAGTCATTGGATTTAGGGTCCACTCTAAATCCAGGATGGTTTCATCTTGAGATGCTTACCTGATTCCATCTGCAAAGGCCTTTTTTTCTAGACAGGGTTCTTCTGAGGTTCCAAGCGAACATGAATCTTGGAGGGACACTCTTCGACCCACCACTGTTGTAAAGAACACAAACATTCCCACCTCACTGACTTAAGGATCATCCACCACGTATTACCTGGAAGAGTTATAACCTCTGGGAGCCTCAGGTCCTCCATGTGCACAGTGGGAGCAGGGCGATCTGCCTGGTCTGCTGCTGTGAGAGCTAAGTGGGACAGCTGGAAAAGCCACAGAGTTGGTAGGTCTGTTCACTAAGTCTGGCCTCCATATTCAGGAAAGTGGTCTGGGCTGGGATGGCTGCTTAGGAATAACTCAGAAAACATGTGGAAATGTCATCCTTGGACCTCCTCAGCAGACCACCCAGTGGCCTGGAAGGGGGGATGTTTATCCATAGAAGAGGGTTCTGACGTGCAGCCATCCAGCTGGAGAATGCTGAACCTGGTTCATCCCCTCATTTCACTGATGGGGGAACTGAGACCCAGAGAGGAACAAGGACTTGCCCAAGTCACTGTAGATTTTGATGGAGTTGTAGCGAGATTCCAAGAGCATGTACAAACCATGTCTCTGTGAGTTACATGGTGCAGTGGGCTGTGGTACATCCTTGTCCTGGCCACACATTAGGGCTCAGAGGAATAACAAATAAAGGTGACATGGTTTGCTCAAGGTCAATTCACCAAAAGCTAAACATGGTAACATGTAGCATGGTAAATGCATTTTTGAATAAGAATACATTAACAAAAGAAAGCCAATCTGTGGATGTGCAGGTGTGCAAGTATTCTTCACAGTATGAAGCTTTGCCATCCAAACTCTTGTTGTCCAAACACAGGAACGAAATAAATTAAGATAAATGTGGGGACATATTCCTTGCTATCCAAATCCTGTTTCTTGTTATATGTATATGTCTCTGGAACCAAATGGATCTGGAGTGGGAGGGGAGCATGTATTCTTAGTGCGGATAAGAATATATGTTATGCCACTCAGCCTAGCCCTCTCTCTCCCTAGTAACTTTCAGCTGTAACAACAGGGAACTGAAGCAGGAGGAAACAAAAGGGAAAATTCTACAGAATTGACTCTGCAGACACAATGAAGAACTTCACAGAAATCTATAAAAGCTGCTAAAACCATTCTATTCCATACACAATTCTGTGCAATTTATTCTATTGATAAATAGTTAAAAGAAATAAGGTAAATTCAGCACATTTCTTCTATGATTTGGCTTTCAGCAATGTGACTATTCTTTGCACTGATTTTTGACAAAAATTAAATTTCTGTAAATTGCTTTGCTTCCTGCATAGCTGATGGGTAGAGGGGGGGACCCTTGGAAATTAGCATATGTTGAGACTGTCAAAATAATTATGGTCTGAGACATTCCCCTGTAGCAATCCTATACCACATCAATTTGTCTGTTTATCAAACACTCCTCAAAATATCCCAGTGTGAGTGTGCCATGTTCCTAGGGGGGGACCCTGACACTTATTGTTATTGAAAGTAAGTTCCAGTGGCAGAAACTCTGTATGTGTGCGTCCGTGTGTATGCACATGCATGTTTGAGTTTGGGACACCATTGTATCCCTAGGCCTACAAGAAGGCCTACTCCATAGTAGGCATGTGATAATTATTTGTGGAATGGGTAAATGAACAAAGGACATATACTTCTCTCTATAATGAGAGCCCATAATTGTCATCTCTTGCTAATTCTATGGTTATAACTTCTGGGGAGATTATAGAATATCCACAGTTCTTGGAAGCCCCTCCTCTGAAAGGTAACTCTCTTCCTTCACTCCTTAATTCTGGGGCAGGCTTGTGACTTGTTTTGGCTGAAAGAATGCAGCACAAGTGACATGGAGTTCCAAGTCTGGACCTCGGACAATTTTGCACATTTCCCCTTCTTCTCTTGAAACTTTGCTACCATCACGTAAACAATCCCAGGCTAGCCTGCTGGAGGGTGACAGACATGTGGCCAAGTCAGCCTTCTCAATACCAGACCAATGAGTAAGGCCGTCTTACATTAGCTGGTGCCCGGCCAACCTGCCAGCCTGACGCAGAAAAGGGGGAGTCTAGTGGAGATCCCCAGTGTTTGGTCCAGAAGAGCAGATCTGCCATGTTGACCCAGACACCTGGGAGCAAAATAATAACTGGCTGTCGTTTAATCCACTAGGTTTGGGGGGGTTATTTGTTACGCAGTGGTAGCTAACTGATACAAATTCCTTAGTGAGCTCCCTGAATTCACTCTCAACAGGCCTCTCCCATCTTCCACATTTTACTTCCAATGTACTTCCTCCATGGTAGACATTTTAAACACAGGTCTGGTAATGCTACATTCCAACTTAAAACTCTTTAGTAGCTTCCCACTTCCATGAAGACAAAGTCTAATGCTTTCAGCCTGTGAGGCCCACAATGACACAGCCGTGGCTTTCCCTGCATCCTGACCTCTCAGCCCCTTTACTCCAGAACTGCTCTCCACTCGGATGTGTGTTCTCAGCTTTTGTCAGTGCACATTGCTGACATCTGTCTGTTACTCTGACGTTCCTCCTTTTCCCATCAGCTGGCCACTTCCAGGACCATTGTTAGCAAAAATGGCACTTTTGCTCATTAGAAAATATGCCCCTTCCTCAAAGAAAACACTTCACATATTGGTGTATCACTGTATAAAGGGGACAATCACACCCTGTGGCCCAGCTTGACCTTGCCAGGGAGGTTCTCCAGATGCCTCAGCAGGTGGCAGAAGCCCTGGGGGTACATGTACACACCCCACTGTTGTCCACCACCCCAGCCATGGGCAGGGCACACCCATGCTCCCTGCCGTCTCCCAAAGGAGGGCGCCAATGCCACATTTGGAATCATGCAGAGCATGGGAGTCGGATCCCTGAGAGTGAGATAGAAAGGAATCTCAGGGGACACTGCATGCTGGCTTGCACGCATGTGTATGTGCATGTGTGTGAACGAGTGTGCAGGGGGCATGCATTCATAATTGTGTGCATGACTGTGTTTGCCTGGGGGCTGATGTAGAGACAGCACATCCCTGTTGTGTCAGAACCTGGCTAGGAGATCTCAAGCCTCTACTTTGGTGCCCATGTTCTCATATGTTAGTAACTCTCTAAGACAGGGATGATGCATCTTTAGACACACCTCCTTGTGCAGTGCACAACCTGAGAACCCACATTTGGTGGCATCGCTTGCTCTTACTCAACATGCAGGTATTAGTTAAACTTTTATCTCTTCTAGATAACCTGACATCTACTCACCCAGATACGCATCCCCTCTGTGCTTCCATGGTACCTAGGACCTGCCTTTACCTTGGTAGCCTGTTGTAGACCTTAAGAACTCAGGCTATGGAGTCAGATTGATATGAACTGGAATCCTGGCTCACTGCTGTGTGACTTAGGTATAGCTCTCAACCTCTCTGAGCCTCGACTTCCCCTATCCACTTCCACCCTCCTGGATAGAGCCAATGGCTACCTCTTCCTTTTCTTTACTTGAAAGCTGGACTCCCAGCTCCTGGTTGGGACCTTTTTTATACGTCTTTGTGGTTCCAGGGCTGAAGGCACTAACTATGGAGTTGCTGACTTACTTAGCCTGTATCAGCACCGGGAATTGCCCCATAAAATGGCATCAGAGTGGAGGTCTAACATGGGGCATCCAACAAAGCCACAGGCAAGAGCACTTCGCATTTTTGAATTTGCATGTTCAGTCCTCAGAACCTCAAAATAGTTTTTGATAAAAGCAGAAATGAATCTCCACCTTGAATTCCCAACAGGGCAAAAACTGGTTCTTGGCAGGTGGTGGCAAGAAATCTCAAATATCACAATGGTTTGTGGAACTGCAAAGCTCAGCCTGCCTCACAAAATCTTATTTCTCAGTGTTTATTTTCTCTTGTCAGGGAGAAATTAACTTGAATAAAAACTAGTTTAGCCCTGGGGATGGTGGCAGCTTCTCACTGTTGCTAGTCCCTAGGGGCTTCCATCTCTTCTGCCAGTTCCCTATCCCTGCTTGTGAGAAAAGCATTCATAAAGAAAAATGAAGAAAAGTAAAAGAAAGAAAAGAAAGAAAAGAAGAAAACCTTTTATGCAATTCCCTTTAAAATCCCAGCTGACTGTACCTCTTGTTTCCTGTTGGACCCAGACCAAATTTCAAATCTATATAATAGTTTGGAGTTACAGGGTTGTTTTAGATAGCTCATCTCATAAGTCCCTTCCCTAAAATCCTGTGCGGTAATGGGCGGAGGCTGGATCTTCATTTCCAGGTGGGGACTGCTGACAGTGCATGCTGGCAGTGCTGAAGTTAAATCTCACCTTTTGTATAAATTGATGCTAGAGAGATTGCTGTGTCCTATATTTGAGCTATATTTTTTTATCTGGGTTTGTGAGAGATTCCATTTAATTTTCATTAAACAATTTTGCCAAACTTATGACTATATACTGATTTGGTGTTAGGATATGTCTCTTAATTTATGTCTCTAATTATTTTTAATATATATATATACCTATTTCTTCAATGCAATAATTTCTGCTTGGTCAGGAAAGTTAGAAATTAATTTGTTATTCTGTTTTGCACACAATTTCCTAACTTCTGAGTGGGAATGAGTCGTCTGATTGACTCCCACCTAAGCTCTGGGCTATTTAATGCAATTGGGTGGAGGCCACGGCCATGGATAGGGATCTTTCTCTCATTTATTCACTTGTTCATTCGTTCAACAAGCAGAAATGTCCTGGTGCCCACACCTGCCTAGGCACTGTGCTAGGACTTCAGATCAGTTGACACATGACTTGGTGACTAGTTTTTTTTATTTATTTATTTTTTTTTTTGAGACAGAGTCTCAATCTGTTGCCTGGGCTAAAGTGCCATGATGTCAGCCTAGCTCACAGCAACCTCAAACTCCTGGGCTCAAGTGATCCTCCTGCCTCAGCCTCCCGAGTGGCTGGGACTATAGGTGCGCACCACCACATTCTGCTAATTTCTTCTATTTTTAGTAGAGATGGTGTCTCACTCTTGCTCAGGCTGGTCTTAAACTCCTGACCTCAAGGAATCCTTCTTCGGTCTCCTAGAGTGCTAGGATTACAGGTGTGAGCCACTGTGCCCGTCAGGCAGCTAGTTTAATTTGCCTGCAGGGCCTGGCCTCCTGCCCCAACCCCTGGCCTGGCAGCTTAGGCCTTGCTGTCTGCTGACCCAGCTCCTTCCTGCATCTGTAAAGCGGGGATATGATTAGTTTGGGAAGGAAGGGATCAGCAGCCGATCTATAAGCCATCACCTATGCCCTGGGACAGAGAGAGAGAGGAACCAAAGAAAAAAAATGACCTTGTCCATTCTCCTTGTAAATTTGCTAATCCGACCTCGTGGTGGTATTTACCAGCAGAAAGATAAGGGACAGTCCTTATGTGTACAATACCTTTTGTGGGATACACCTGGCCTGCGTACACTGGAATGTGTAGCTATGGGGACAGCCTGCTGGAAAGTGTCAGTGTCAGCTACGTAACGATCCGAGTACGGAATGAGGCAAGCAGCTGCTTTTGTGGGAGTGATGGGCTGCGTGTCCTTTCTAGAGCCCTGGTGTGCTATGTCTGGTGAACAGAGCCCTCCCACACAACGTGGCAGAGCGCCTGCCAAAGCGTGGAATTTGGAGGCAGACAAAGCTACGATTGAGTCTGGATTCCACCTTTACCAGCTTTGAGGTCATGGATCCAGCCTTGCAGGTGTGAAAGAATTGAAAGGAGGTAAACTAAAAATAAAGTCGTAAGCCTCCTAACGGACTGCCTCCTGGCCGTGGGACCTCAGAGAAAAGTTAAAAACTGGCCATGACAGGACAGCAGGTGGGACACACGTTGCTATACCTCCTCCCTTTTGTAGTTTATACACAAGCGACCAGCATTAATGTGAAAACAGAGATCATAGGCCTGGCAGAACGGACTCTTTATGGCAACAAGATACCGAATCATAAACAGGACCTAAAAGCCATGCCAGGCAAGAGTTAAATCACACACCCCTGCACTTAAAGAGCGAACTATATTTTAACTGCCACAGGGTTTTTCACTTTCTCTAGCAGCTACACAAGTGCCGGCCTCGACATAAGCGACACCGAAACTTGCAGCTCAGCTGCCGCCAGATGCTGACTGACCTCCCCCGGCCTGTCCCACCACCACAGCTGCAGCTCTCATTGGACCAGAGGCTGATTCCAGAAACTTTCCCCTGTGCGACACTGACCCTGGCCTGGTTCTGCTGGTTTACAGAGGTGTGCTGAGTGCCTTCATGTCTGTTTTACCTTTGACACACAGGGCTTAATTGTCACACATTCAGATGTTTAGTCTCCACCCATAAGTGAGTATGGGTCATGTCTCGCATGCACGTTTATTCGATAAACATGCCCCGGGAGCGCTCCGAGGACATTCGCAGCTCCTCCTGCAACCTGCCGAGCACCGTCCCCTTGCCGCCGGGTCGGCACCATCCCTTTTCCTCCTCCCCACCCCCAAGTGCTTGCTTCTGCTTTTGTCTTTTTAGGCAGAGGCTGCACTTCCTGCCTGTGTGTTGTTATCCCCTTCTTAAGAAATAAAGCTCTTCTTTCTAAATTTATAAATTATGTGATTTTTAAGCTAACACGGTAACGATGAACGTTTGAATGAATACTAGGCATTCAAAACGCACTGGTTCCCTCTTCTTTCCCTCTCCCACTCCCCTGTAAATTCACTAAACAATAATAATTCATTTGCAAGTCTGTCTCTCTGGTGGGCTCCTCCAGGGTAGGGATGGGGTGTTTTATGTTTCCTTCTGCCTAGATGTCGTAGGTGCGAGGCATTCAGTTGATGTCCAGCAAGTGCGTGGTTTTAACTCTTTATGTCATTTGACTGTCCCCCGCCCCATCCCAGACTTTTCTCCTGGGTGTGCTGGTGTGCTGGCCACAGCCCCTGCTCCAGATCTCACTGGCTCCCACTGGGCGCAGCCTCCATGCACAGTCCTGAGAGCCTGGCCAGGATTCTCCGTGTTGTCTGTGGATGGTCCCCCTTGGGGCCAGCCCTGTCCAGCAGCCAGCGCAGTTGAGGGCCAAGCCCCTTCCCCTCAGCCCTCAGTCAACCTCCATGGCCAGCGGTACCAATGCTCCCCGCTGCCGGATGACTGTAGTGGACATCTGACCTGCTGCTCTTCCTCCCTGGGGACAGGGATGCTGTCTTTTTCACCCGTTGTCTCCAGCTCCTGGCCCAGGGCTGGCACCACAGCATAAATATATATATACATATATATATATATACACACACACACACACACACACACACACACACACACACACACATATATATATATATATATATATATATATATATATATATATAAATGTTTGATCTTTGGCTTCGGTTTCTGGCTCAGAACTCCTAAAAGCCTGAGAATTTCCTGAGTCACAGGAGTGGCTTTTGTTATTTGTAAGGAGCCTTTTCTACCACATCTGGGCTTATGCTAAGGGGGTGACTCAGGTGGGTCACTAGAGAGTTTTGAGGGAAGGCCTGGCCATGCTTGGAGGGTCGGAACCTTTAGCCCCACCTTCCAGCCTCCAGGGAGGGGAGAGGGGTCAGAGGTTGAGTTTAGTCACTAGTGGCCAATGACTGCACCAATCGTGCCCACGCGATGAAGCCTCCATAAAGACCCTAAACAATGGGGCTGGGGGAGTTTCCAGGTTGGTGAACACCCTGAGGTCCTGGGAAGGTGGTGCACCCAGAGAGGGCAGGGACACTCTGTGCCCACCACTCACCCCCACACCATGCCCTGCATGTGTCTTCCTCTCGGCTGTTCCTGAGTGTCCTTTATGATAAAGCTGTAATTGTAAGTCTCACACTTTCTTGAGTCCTGTGAGGCATTCTAGCAAAGTATCAAACCTGAGGGGGGCCTTGGGAACCCATGAATTTGTAGTTAACGGGGCAGAAGTGCCCACTGCCTGGCACTCCACTCACAGCTAGCATCTGAAGTGGGGGCAGCCTTGCAGGATGGAGCCCCTCAACTTATGGGGTCTGCACCCACTCTGGGAATATTGTATCAGAATCAAATTGAATTGTTGGACACCTAGTAGGTGTTGGAGGATTGGAGAACCGGTGTGGAAAAATTACATGTGTTTAGTGTCAGAAAAAAAATCACACATTCGGAATGAGCAGTGGTGTTAGAAAATACTAACCACACAGTAGGGACTCGACGAGTGTCTTGAATGAAGTCGTGAAAAATGCAATCATTTACTGAGTGCTGGCCAGTTGTCAGGCTTTGAGTTTGGTACCTGGGATACAGCAGTGATGGAAATAAGGTCCTTGCCTTTGAAGCAGTCCCAGGTATTTGGAGAACTGGCCAACCAGGTCTGTTGTAACACAGGCGATCTGAACAGCAAATCTGCGGGCTGTGGGAGCTGAAAGGTTGTCTATTTCCCAACAAGGCTCAAGACTCAGCATCAGCTGACTTTTTTTTTTTTTTGAGACAGGTCTTACTCTGTCACCTGGGCTGGAGTGCGGTACCTCACTGCAACCTCAAACTCCTGGGCTCAAGAGATACTCCCACCTCAGTTTCCTGCGTGAGTAGGACTACAGTGCGTGCCACCACACTCGGCAAATTTTTCTATTTTTTGTAGAGATGGGGGGGGTCTCACTATGTTGCCCAGGCTGGTCTCGAACTCCTGGCCTCAAGCAATCCTCCTGCCTCGGCCTTCCAAAGTGGTAGGATTACGGGTGTGAGCCACTGAGCCTGGCCTGAGCTGACTTCTTAAAGGTGAGAAGCTGTTCTTCAAGTGGATGAATAAGGGTGGTGTTCCAGGCAGGTGAACAACACGTGCAAAGGCTGGGGTCATGCAGTGTAGCAGGGCGGCAGTGGCTCAGGGCCGCAGGAATGCAGGGAGAGCGTGTGTTGGTGGGGAAGCGACAGGCAGGGAAGATCATGCAGGTCTCCTCAAATGTTCATATACTTGGGCTGTCTTTCCAGGTTAAATCCATGTGACAAATAGGGGAGTCCCCTTTCCAAGCGAGGCACGCGCTGAGTGAGCACGTGGCATGTCCTAGTCAGGGCTGCTCCACCCTCCAAGGTGCTCGGACCCTGATTTGCGCCTTTGTAATGGCAGTGACCAAAACTCATCTTGTCCTCTGTCCTCCCCCCCAAACAGAAACTGCCCTTAGAGGGCTTAACCTGGTGCCGGCACAGAGTCAGGGCATTATAAGATTTTTCAGACTGCAGTTGACCTGCTTTGATGATTACCTTTTTTCCTTCAAAGGTAAACTCTTTCATTGTGCCTCTGCTATTAGACTTCTCTGCCACTGCCTCGGGGTTACGCACACAAATGAAATATGGAACAGGAAACTGCCTTCCTGTTTTCTTTTTTTCCCTTTACCTGATTTCAATTCCCTGTGAAGTCTTCGTAAATTGATTGGCTTCTCACAGAAGCTGTCTCAGGCCACCTTCTGGTTTCTGTCCCCAGAGAACCACCCTCCTCCATCCCTCTCATTTAATCATGGAGAGCAGTGGCAGAGGCATTTCTCAGTCATCCATCCTTAGTGTCTGCATGCTGCCCTGTCCAGGGCGGTTCCTTTGGGGATTTGCTCCTCCCCGTCCATTTAGAAGGCTGCGAGATGGTCTCACAATCCGAGTGGCAGCTTCCCTTAGACAGGTAATTTCCCTGGGGTCTTAAGCTGTGCACTGTCAATGTGAGTTTAAGTGAAGCTTCTGAACCCTGGCAACCTTGTGGCTAGAGTCGCTCGTGGCCAGCCAGCGAGGCCCAGCAGCTGGGTGAACATGGGTGCGGGGTGGGGGTGGATTTGGGAAGCAGAGGGCGGGGGCCTACAGCTGCTCTGGAATCAGGCGGTGCAGGTGGTCTTCCCTGCAGGGAGTGCCCTAGACGCTGCTGGGGAGCTCAGAGCTGAAAGCCCTGGAAACACAGCGCACTCTGCAGTCACAGGAAGGCCAAGCTTGCCAGCGCTGGGGTTGGAATCGATATTGTCACAAGAAGGGTGAGGGCCTGGGAAACAGCAAAGGCAAAGCTTTGTGGTTTTGGTGAGCAAAGCACTTCAGGAAGGTGTGTGGATGGCTTATTTGTGTAACCGGGCTGGGAAGAAGGCCAACCTTTTCACGGAGACACAATGCACACACTTATTATTCTTCCCAGAATGGGGTTGCTCTTGATCATCCTAAATCAGTCCTATTTGTGTCTACCTGGAAAGATAAAATGTTGCCATTTGTATCTAGTCGTCAGATCACCTCACCTGGCCCGCTGCAGAAGGAGGCGATGATGGCCAGAATGCACAGGATGCTCGGGTAGGGGACCCAGAGTGCATGGTCCTGCACGAAAACAGGGACATGGGCAGGTGAGGAGGCAGCCATGTGTCCGGAGGACTGGGGTTCCCACACCTGCTCCTCCTCATCCATCTTCCTGACCTTGGACAGGTTGCTTTATGTCCCTGAACCCCAGTTTCAGCATCTATAACACAGGAACAATGGCAAACCCTCAATCATTCCATCTACTAATTTTACAGACATGCTGTGAAGAGTTTAGCAAGTCCCAGCATACGGGAAGTGGTGAATAAATGAATAACTCACACTGATCAAATGCTTGGTTTGAAGTAGGCAATATGAGAAGTTCTTACAGGCATTATCACATTTAAAAATTTTTTCTTAGTTATCAGTATTATTATGTAAAGCACCATATGGTACCCCTGCCATCCTACAAGATATGACATGAGTTAATTCACTTCATGGGATGCGTCTGGAGGGACCGTCACTCATCTAGGGGGGTGGCTTGGTGCTGGGTGCAGAAGGGTATCTGGGAATTGCTCCTGCTCTAGCAGGCTGGATGGCTGATCACTAGAACATGGTGTCACCAGTTCTGAGACATGGTAAGCATGTGCGCAGTTCCAGGGCTGCCCCAGGAGGAGCCACATGGCCCCTTCTGGAGAGGTGCAGGGAAGGGAAGAGACTGTGCTCACCTCCACAGGCTGAGCTGGAGCCAGCCCAGTGGGAAATGAAAGCAAAGGCTCCCAACAGAAGGCTCGGCATGGGCAAGGGCGCAGAGGTATGACAGGGTTGCTGCAGGGTGGGCTGAAAGAGTTCAGAGTGCAGGGCAGGGGGCCAGGGGAGAGAGGAACAGGGAGCTCCTGCCCCTGTCTGTGCCAAAGCCCATCAGCTCTTGCTTCAGGAGGATCTCGGGGCTGAGCAGAGCTTTGTGGGCCCCTGTGCACTGCACGGCTCACTTTGGTATCAAGTTGTGCACCCAGCCCTCCACCCAGCTGACAGTCTGAACATCTTCTAGCCATGCCTGGGGAGGTGGGAATGCAGGTATGATACAGGAGTGACCCTCAGCCTCCACAACTCAGTGTCTATTGGAAGAGAGAGGGACGAGGCAACAGTGAGCGTCAATGCTCTGTGATAAGTGACCGCACAGGCTCCCCCTGGGGTGTATGGGAACACAGAGGAGGGCACCTCCCCGGACTTACGGGCAAGGAAGGCTTCCTGGAGGAAGAGGTATCTGAGAATATCCTCGGCTTCCTGAGTCCGGGAAGCAAGAAGCTAGTCGGGCAAAGGAGGGTCCTTGGGGAGGAAAGAGCCAGGTACCACAGGGAGCTGCCAGGGGCAGGGTGTGGGGTACCAGGGCACACAAGGGCAGGCCAGAGAGGGCAGAGCTCTGAAACCTTGTGGAGCAAGGTTAGGTGGCATCTGCAGGGTCTGCACAGCCCTTCAAACGTCCGGCACAAGTTGCAGAAAGACAATATTCTGGACATCACCCCCCTGGCTTCCTCAGAACCTTGGAGGTCCAAGGGGACTGCAAAGCCACCCTGCTCAGGCAGCCTCAGGCCTGGCCGTGGGGAAAGATTGTGTCTGCTAGCACAGGGGCCCTGAGGGAGCTGGTCCCGCCTCCTGCCCGTCTGCAAGCCGCCAGCTCCACTCTTGGAAGGAAATGCTTTTATCCATCACATGCCACCACGCTAATGTTACATTTTTCTAGAAATGTCTGGGGCATTAAGACAGTTGGCAGATGGTCAGCACACGTGACTGTCATTTTTAAGGTTCATTTTTGAAAAATGCCGCGATTGACTGATTGCTGTACTGTGCTTCCTGCTTCCTGATGTTCGAGGCCGGTTTGAGACACCGAGGGCACGCTCCGTCAAGGCGGCTGCCCTGGGCAGCGCGGGGGCAGAGCCCCGAGATCCTGGGGTCTAATCCCAGCTCTGCTATCATCTAGCTGTGTCACTGCGGGCAGCTTACTTATTTATATTCAAGCCTCAGTTTTCTCATCTCCATAAAAGGAAAAAAATACCAATTTTGTAAGGGTAAGCCTATCACTGTCCCTCCTATTCAGCACACACTCCCTGAGCACTTGTCCCCAGGGCTCCCAGTGCCTTTCTCATTTAATCCGCACAGCACCCTGGATGGGACCCTGAAAGAAGCTGAGAGGGCGACTTGTCAAGAGTTTCATGCCAAGTAAGGAAAAGCCAGACTCAAGCAGGCAGCCTGGCTCTAGAGCGCTGCTAGCAAGCACCAGGCAATGACGGGACAATTGGGAAAGTGCCCAGTGCCCGTGCAGGGTGCGAGTGTGGGGAGGGCATCTCAGGGTCCTCTAGTGCAAGCGCTTCTATTCCACAAGTGAGTAAACCGAGGCTCAGAGTGGGGATGCATCTCGACCATCACACAGCTCACCAGTAGCAGTGACAGGGCCTGAAGTCAGGGCGCTCATCTCCCAGTCCAAGGACCCATCTCCAAACCCTCTTCCCCAAGGGCTCCCAGCGGCTGCTGTCTTACGGACACAGCCTGCAGCTGCGGAGTGGGCTGTATCATGAGGGTTGTCTGCACAGTATGAACCCACAAACCAAAGCCCCCAAAGTGGTGAAGCCAGGCACCAGCTCTGTGCTGACCCCTCTCAAGGGGTGACAGGCACATCCTCTCACCTGCAGTGTCAGCGTGATGGTGAGGGCCCCAAAGAAAAGGGCCATCAGCCCGAAGCCACTAATGAGGAGGGGTCTCTGTCCCAGGCGATCGATGACCAAGCCCTAGTCCAGGGTAAAAGAGAGAGAGAGAAAGAGCGAGAGCTGTTATCCCACTTCTAGCAGAAAGCAGAGGGGAATGTGGCACTGGGGTCATGGGTCAAGGCTGGCTTTGACCCTGAGCCAGCCAGGCCACTTTCGCCGCAGCCACAGCCCGAGGAGCAATGCTCTCTGTGAGAAAGAAGAAAGGGAGGAGAGAAAGTGACGATGCTCAGGCACCTGCTGTGTCTGCACATCCACCTTTCCTCCCAACTTCCTCGTCAGGGTGCCCTCCTCTGCCAGGGCGTTCGAAGGAGGAGCTGGGTGGGCGTGGTCAGCACAGCCCTTTCCCTCCTTCAGGCTCCCCTGTGCCTCCAGGTTGTGGGTTTTATAGGGGCAGATACGCAAGGCGGGCCCCGGCGTGGGAGTGGGTGCACGAGGCTCCCTGTTTCCTGCCCTGTCTATGTCCAGGGGCTCAGTTCCATTCTGGGCTGTGGTACCTGGAGGCTGTGGTACCTGGAGGGTGCAGCCCCTGAAACTGCATCCTCCAATCCTGCTTCTCTCAGCCCGGGGCTGTCGCTGACCTCCCTCTGCTGCCCCTGTGTCCCCCTCACAGCTGGGTAAGGGAACAGCTCTTCGTCAAGCTCCTTTACATGCCAGTGGCCTGGAATAATCGTGATTGCCACCAAGTGTCAGAGACAGGCGCACATGGGTTTACATCCCAGCACTACCGCTTTCCAGACGTGTGGACCGTGGCGAATGACTTCACTTCCCAAAGCTCCAGGGCCTTATCTGTGACAGGAGGAACAAAATAGCCTCTGACAAGGGTGTCTGGAGGGGCAGGCAGGTTAAAGAGGAGACTGCACGCAACACAGGTACTCTGACTATGTCAGGTGTACCCCGCCCTACCATTCCACAAAGAGAGCATTGAGGACCAGAGAGGTGAAGTAACTCAGCAGATGTCACACAGCCAGCAAGTGGAGAGGGCCAGACATTGAACCCAGAGTGTCTGAATCGAAATCCATGGGTTTTCTCAATTGTGCAATTAGGCAAGTCTTCCCGGAGGACACAACAGCAGCCAGAGATATAGGGAGTTTCTCAGGCAGAGGGATCAGTGGGAGCAAAAGCTTGGAGGCTGAAAGGACACCATTGGAAGGGCCATCTGGCTTGGACAAGGGGAGCAGTAGCGCTGCCAAGGGCCACGAAGCCGGTGCATGCCTCCCGCCTGCCAGCTTCAAGGTGATGGCTCAAAAGCGAGACTGCGGAGATGAACAGTTGCAATCCTGACCCAAAGTCTCAGGCTCCCTCTACAAAGGAGTCCTCCTGCAGGGACTCCAAGCCCTCTGCTTTCTCCTCTTTCCTCTTACCCTGCTCTGCAGAGGATGGGTGCTAAGGAGCCATCTGGGCAAACGGGCATTCTCCCCTGAGCTTAGTGTGGGCTGCTGTTCTCCTTGGTGGAGCTGGCGCTGAGGGGTGAGGAGCAGCTGCTGTCTTAAGGACACAGCCTGCAGGCCAGCTGCACCTGCCATGTGCTGCTGCCTGGGGCCACAGACCTCCCAGTCCCCTGGGCACATGTGTTGAGGGGCTGGGGGGCTCTGGTGCAGGAAGTCAGGGACCTGGGAGGAAAACATGTCTGTCTGATGACTACGCATCTCAAGCAGCATCCAAGACTCCTGGCTGGAAAGGCTTTTCTCCCATGGTGTAGGCAGGAGGGGCAGCCCCAGGCCTCTGATCCTAGCCTCCTGGAAACCTGATCCAACAGAGCGGAGCACAGGTGGCATCCAGAGGCACCTGGGGCTGAAGAAGGGCAGGCTGGGGTCATGTCCTGGTGATAACACTATCTTTGCAGGGCAGCTGTGGGAACAGAGGGAAAAAAAATCCCATGCCTGAAATAGGCCCATGAATGACAGAGGTTCCCAATAAATGGCAGAAGATATATTAGTCATGCCAACCAAGGAGCGGCCTGGGGTGTGGTGCCAGCTCCTGCCTCTAGCAAGTCAGTTAACCTTCTCTGTGTTAATTTCTTTTCTTTTCTGATGATGATAGAGTCAGTCTAGGTAGCAGTAGTTGATGATCATTTCCTGAGCACCTACTATGTGCCAGGCACTGTATGAAGCACTTTTCATGGCTCAACTTATTCAATCCCCACAATAACTTTATAGAGTAGGTTCTGTAATTTGCCCAATTTTACAGGTAAAAAACTGAGGCACAGAGACTTTGGGACTCCAAGGTCACAAGGCTGGTAAGTGGCAAAGCTGGGATCAATTACAAAGTCTTTTCTGGTTCTTGAGACACTAAATTTTCCTGGACATTAAACTAGAAACAGACAAAGCCACTGTCCCACAGGGATGCCCAGCCCCCGAACACAAAGAAGACTCAGAGCAATTCGCTGGCCCTTCTCACTCACGGTACCTTGATTCTCTTTCCTCACTGGGCCGGGTGCTGCATCTGTGATTGCCAGAACCGACAGGAACACCCAACTAGTGTTGAGCCATGTGTGCTGATGGAGCAAAGGTCTGTCTTCATAAGGCAGGCAGGGCGAGCCTCCTTTTGTAGAAGAGGATGTGAAGTCAGAGAGGGCTAAGGGACAGTGAGTTCACTTAGGGGGAAGTGGGGAGGGAGGTCAGGCCAGCGAGAGCCATGGAGGAAGCAGAGACAGACAGAGAGATGGAGAAAGAGACAGAAAGGGAGGGAGGGAAGGAGGGAGAGAAGGAAAGGCCTGCATTGAAGGCATCCTCCCTGCACCCCCAGGCCCGCACTAGCCAGTTCCCATCAAAACAGAGATCCCGATGGTGCTGCCAGGACCCATGCAACAAGAACGGGAGGCCAGTTCCCAGTGAGAGGAGGGACCCCTGTAAAGGTGAGGGGAGCAGGGCAGGGACACCCAGTATCAGAGGCCAGAGAAATTATGCTGCCTCAGTGTAACACATGTTAATCTCAGTGATCTGGGCCCAGATCAGAGGCCCAGAGATATTACAGGATTTATCCAGAGTCGCACAAAGCTAATTATCCAGAGAGGAGGGAGTGGGATCAATGCGCATTCACACCAAGGCTTGGCTGTAAGGTGCCCGCACTCCCGGGCTCAGTCATTCACCTTCTGAGTATTTTTCCCAAGGAAATAGATACCTGGTCAAAGATTCATGGACAAAAATCTTCATTGGTGTGTTATTTCTACTAAAGAGGAAATAGAAATAATCTAGAAGTCCACCAACAATTGAATTGGTTAATAAATATTGAAACATTTAGATGATGAACACGTAGAAATTAACAGTTTTTTTAGAGACAGGGTCTTACCCTGTTGCCCAGGCTGGAGTGCGGTGTCTGATCACAGCTCACCACAGCCACCAATGCCTGGGCTCAAGCGATCCTCCTGCCTTGGCCTCCCAAAGTGCTGGGACTACAAGCCTGAGCCACCACATCTGGCCAACATATTTTAAAAGGATTTTTAAGTAGCATAGAAAATTCTCAGGGTACAATTTTAAGTAAAAAGAGCAGGACATAAAGTTGTATGTACTTATATATGCAGTGACACAAATCACAATTATGTAGAGCTAACACATCCTGGAAAAATACATGCAGGAATAGGTTATACTGGCTGACTCTGGTTGGGGGAATTTGCAGTTATTATTTTACTTGTTTGTTTTTCAGTTTCCCAAGTTTTATACATGAACTTTTTCATTAAAAAAAAAAAAAACTGAAAAATAGAGTTAGCAAACGTGTTGGAATGCATATCTCTGTCCTGAGTCACGAGTCTTCATTTTTCCCTAGCACCAAATATTTCCAATATTCATACTGGAAAATTTTCATAACCATGTGAAATGTGTCTTTGCTACAATCTAAGGATGCCATGGCCATTCTTTTGGCTAGCAGGGCCAAAAGTTAAGTTAACTTAACCAAAGTTAAGTGGGCACTAAAAATGAAGGATGCTCAAAACTGGAACATGTGGAAAGTTTGTCTCGTAAGCGTTTTAGAGGAGTTGGGGTAGAGCCCCTCAGGACAGGGTGCCACGAGGGCTATAGAAATTACCATGGATGAGCATTGGGCACTGGGAGACACTGTCACACTGACATCAGCATGTGTTACATTATTACACTGAGATTAATATGTTACATTGTTACCCCAAGACCAGCATGTATATATTGTCACACTGAGATTAACATGTGTTATATTGTTATACTGAGATTAATGTGTTTCATTGTTTTACTGAGATCAACATGCGTTATTCATACATTGTCACACTGAGATCAACATGTGTTACATTGCACCACTGAGATAAATGTGATATATTGTTACACTGAGATTAATATATCTGCTACATTGTTATACCGACAATTAATACGTGTTACACTGAGATTGCCGTGTATTACATTGTCACATGGAAATAATATACGTTGGTTACTGACTTCAGTGTTTTGAGGTTTTTTTTTTTAACGTTTCTTCAAGTGCGCCACCCACAACTTCAGTGTTGGTGTGCCCCAAACACAAACCAGTTGAGAACCATTATCTTACACCAACACTCAAGTGCTGTGGGCCAGGGGATGAGGTGGGAAGAATCTGGTTTGGTTTTGTTTCTCTGAAGTGTCTGGATAAACCAGTCATCTGAGCCAATGTAAAGCTGGAAACATTCTCCCTGGTTTGGAAACGATCTCTAAAGATGGGCTAGGAAGACACCAAGGAGACAGCTTTGAAAGAGAAGGAATGAAAACAACTTTCCCAGTCCTAGCAGGACACACCCTCAGTCTGCACCAGGACTCAGTTCTTCCTCCTTGAAGTCTCATTAAAGTGCAGCCTGTCGGGAGGCATCAGAGTGAACGTGGCATTTCCACTCAGCACCGAAATCTTTAGTGAAGACATTTCTCAAGATGAACAGTGGACTGAAGGTTACGAGGCCAGCGAGGGGCTGACTGTCAGACTGCAGCTACTCCCAAGACCCCCTCCGGGGACTCCCAGGGTCATTCACCCCTCCAGCAGCCAGTGCCCTCCCACGGCGCTGGGACCTCTGGTGGAATAATGAGATCTGTTTTTTCTGGTTAGGATTTTAAAAATCAACTTTATTGAAGTATAGTTTTCTTTTAATAAAACATACCTGTTTTAATTGTACCATTTGATATATTTAGACAAATTTATATACCTTATAACTACAACTATAATTAAAATACTGAACATTTCTATCACTCCAAAAAATTCCCTTGCATCCCTTCCTCCAGCCCAGGCAACCATTGGTTTGTTTTCCAGGATTAGGGTTAGATTTGTAATTTCTAGAGTTTCATATTGCTCATTATAGTATTTTTAAGACTTTTTGTGTATATCAACAGTCCCTTTTTATGGCTGAGCAGAATTCCATTGCATGGATGCACCACAATTTGTTCCTCCGTTCTCCTGTTGTTGGACGTTGGGTTGTTTCCAGTTTTTGCCTCTGATGAATAAAGCTGTTATGAACATTGCTGTCTGAGTCTCTGTGTAGACAAGCAGTTTGATTTCCCTTGGGTAAATACTTATGAGTGCAATGGCTGCATTGTGTGGGTAAACCTTTCAAAGAAACTGCTGAAATGTTCTCCAAAGCATTTGTACCATTTCAAGTTTCCACCAGTGGTGTATGAGAATTCTTGCTGCTCTGCATCCTTGACAACACTTGGTTTTATCATCCAATTAAATTTACTCATCCTTACGGTGAATAATGTTATCTAATTGTGGGTTTTAATTTTAATTTCCCTGATGCTCAGTGATGTTGAGCATCTTTTCATATGTTTTTCGACCTTTTGGATGTCTTCTTTGGTAAAGCATCTGTTCAAATATTTTTCTCCCTTTCCAGTGGGTAGTTGTATTCTTGAAGTCTAAGGTTCTTTACATATTCTGAATTCAAGTCTCCTGTCTGATGTGTGTTTCATAAGTATGTCCTCCCTCTGTGACTTACCTTTTCACTACCTTAACAATGACTTTTAAATAGCCACATTTTAAAGTTTTGATGAAATCCAATGTATCATTTAAAAATGGTTTATGATTTTGTATCCCATCTTGTAAAACTTTCTCCAGTGTTCTCTTCTAGAAGTTTTGTAATTTCAGCTTTTATGTTTAGATATGTGGTCCATTTTGAGTTAATTTTTTGTATGGTATGACAGGGTTGCCATTCATTTTTTTCCCACATGAATATCTGTTTCTTATGGCACAATTTGTTGAAAAGACTATCCATTCCCTTTGAATTACTTCAGCAACTTTTATCTTCTGAACTCTATGCTGTCCCATGAACCTGTGTGGCTATCCCCATGCCAATGCCCTGCGGCTCAATTACTGTGTAGTGAACATTGTGACAGCACTTACTGTGTGCCGGGGTTCCAGCTGCTTTACATATGTCAGCAATTTAATCCTGATCACGTTTCCATGGGGTAGGTGCTATTACCACCCACTACTGCATCCAGAACTTGCGGCTCAGAGAGGTTTAGCAACCTGGCTAAGATGGTGCAGAGGCAGAGACAGCATTCAAGTCCAGGCGGTCTAGCTCCAGAGTCCTGCTCTGAACCCCTGTGCTCTATCACCTCTCCCCACTGTCCCTGAGACAAAGGCACATGTATGTTTACCAAAAGAATATGCACACACTCCTAAAATTTTTCTTCCTCCATTTGTGTGAGCTGCCTGTGGTCACCAAGAGCCTCCAATGGGCCAGGCCCTGACTCTGGGGCACAGAGAAGACAGAGACAGGAGTCCTTGCCCTTGGGGAGTTTAGTGGGTTGAATGGCATCCTCCCCAAAAAGGAAATGTTGAAGCTGTAACGCCCAGTACCTAAGAATGTGACCTTATTTGAAAATAGGGTCTTTATTTTTGGGTAATCAAGTTAAAATAACATCATTAGGATGGGCCCTGATCCACGATAACTGATATCCTTCTAAAAGAGAAAAGTTGGACCCAGAGACAGACATGCACACAGAATACCATGTGAAGAGGAAACAGAGACTGGGGTTATGTTTCTACAAACCAAGGAGCACCAAAGATTGCCAGCAAATTTCCAGAAGTCAGGAGAGAGGCATGAAACATTCTCCTTCGCAGCCCCAGAAGAAATTAGTCTTGCTGCCACTTTGACCTCAGACTTCTGTCCTCCAGAACTGTGGGACAATAAATTTCTGTTGTTAGAGCCCCTCAGTTGGTGGTGCATTCTTACAGTAGCCATAGCAAATGAACGCAGGGAACTGATGTCTGATGGAGTTCAGGGCTTGTTGTGTTGTCTACTAAATAATGAAAAATGAAGGAAGGTATTCCCCAAATAGGTAAAACTATTACATATCGATACAAATGTTTTAAAAAGGAAGGGCTGGAGGGAAGAAAAATATAGACTAAAATTTCATTTATTTAAAATTTAGCTGAATCAAGTCTGATAATGTGCTTTTATATTATTTTACATTTATTACTTTATAAGTATTTTTATATCAATCTTTGCTTATATTATATTCTATGTTTACATAATCTCTGTATAAACTGCATGCAGTACTCAGTGCTTGGCAGGAGTTCCAGACTTTCTCAGGAACCAGAGTCCTGCAAGAGTTCATCCCTGTGCAAGGGTGAGGCGTTTGATCATAGAAGATGCTCCGTTCTCTCTGGCCAACTCCAGGCTCGGCCTTTTTCTGATTCTGCTGCTGAGCACAAGCTCAGTCCTTGCCTGGCTTGACTTGGGGCCCTAGAGCCTCCAGAGAAGAAGCACAAGTCTGTGGGGCTCCACCTCCTTCAGGATGTCCTATGGGACTACTCGCTTTCACAGATCCCAGCCATAGGCAAAGAGCTCCCTCTTTAGTTAGCCAGTGCGACTTCCTAAAACAGCTGGAACTGCGCCTTGCCTACTTCATTAAGCAACTCTGTACTGATGCTTGTCCTGGCCGAGTGGAGCGCAGGAAGACCAAGGACTGCAGAGCTACAATGCGGTAGCCCCCATGGCCATTTCTTTAAATCTGCTGCATCTCTCTCTCTCTCTCTCTCTCTCTCTCTCTCTCTCTCTCTCTCTCTCACATACACACACACACACACACATACACATTTAAATTTACATTTTACATTTGAAAAGAACTCTATGAGGTTTTCCCTAATAGCATAGGCCAAAGCAGTGGGGACCACTGGGAATATACAAAAGAAATTAAAATGCTGGAGTGAGATGTGGCCTAGTTTAGGGCCAGCACCCAGGCACCCCAAAAGCTGTTGTTCCCCAATGCCAACACTTTGACGGGTAGGGGGAGAAGTCCCTGAGGAGCCCTTGCCACCCCAGCAATTGGCGACTCTCTAGGCAGACATTGGACTACCGTGAAAATTTTGGCTATGAAAGGGTGGGAGGAAGGAGCAAGAATGCTGTGCTCACTGACCCGGCTCTGCGGGCAGAGGGGAGAAGGCCAAGGTAGACGACACGGAAAGAAACTTCATGTTCCAGCATTACTTTTAGCTGCTAGTAACTCTGTTTTAAACATGCAAGTGTTAATCTTCACTTTCACAAATCTCTCTCTGAAAAGGAGGTGAGACCTTGGAAAGCTGTGGTCATCTGCAAGTTAGTGGAATTTTAAAATCCATGTTCAGAGGACAGTGTCAGAAATAATTTTCCACTTGGGACAGGCTCTCTCTAAAAGAAAAATAGTTTGTTGAAATGTAAACTTTGAAAATTTTTTTAAAAAATTTTTGAAAATTTGAAAATTTCTACTTAAAAGATGAATGTGTATAAGAGAGATCTGTGTCTCTGTTTGGGCCAAAGACATGAGAAAAGAAAAAAGTTATCTTTTAAATAATTATCATTCTAGGGTGGTCCGTGATCTTTAACTATAATACATTAAAATGGTCTTGAGCTATTTCAAACAAAGTATGAAGTCAGACAGGGCTTCGGGCTAGCTGGGATGGAAGGGCAGGCCGGGAGCAGACACAATTTTCCAAGTCCTCGAGTTCCATGGACAATTTCCTCTCTTGGGTCACTTTACAACCCGGGCTCGAGCCCATAGCTTCTGCAAGTGTCTAAATGGAGTGTACCCCTCATTCTCTTGCACCTCTCAAAAAAGGAAAAGTTGGTTCTTAAGAGGGTTATGGGCGTAAACTTAAATTGTTCTCAAATTTGGGCAAATGGGAAAAAAAAAATAGTTCTTAAAGAAAAGGAGCAGAGAAAGAGACTCTGGCTATCCAGGTGACTCAGGTGTCAGTGCTCCCCATCAGAAGCAACGCTCACTCAATGGAGAGAGGGTGGGGACAGAGGGCAGTGGGTGGGGGCGCAGCCATCACTTGTCACTCGGAGCTGGCACAGGGAATGCAGCGTGCTGTCTCCACCCCACCCCGGGAGCCATCCCCACTTCCCGTTCATGGGGAAGCTGGTGGGGCCAGCTGTTGCAGGGGAGCCCAAGGACATTATCTGAGAGACAGGAGGAAATCAGGTGGAATTTGCTGGGAAATACGGAATCATGAGCACGTCCCAGGACTCAGAGGGTGGCTGCAGGGAATGGACTTGTGGCCAAGCTTGGAAGGAGATCCACCTGGCTGAAAGGCATCGCTCAGAGTTAGGGGAGGGCGGGAGTGGGGACTGCAGGCAGGTGGGTGCATCTCCCGCTGGGGACACTGCGGCTCCGACTCTGCTTCTGCGTCTGCCCCCCAGGCCCCAGCCAGTGAGGATGAGCCCGCAGGCCCAGGACAGTGCCCTGTCTCTCTGCGTTCCCGCTCAGGCAGTAAGTTCCCTCAGGGCTCCTGCAGCAATGACGTAAGTGTGGAGTACGAATTTCTCAAATCTGCAGGGAGCCTGGCAGCCCCAGAGAGTTAGAGGTGGCCAAGGGAGAAATCTGGTTTTGCTTTTCCTTAATGCAGCCCCTCCGGCTGCTACATAAACCGGGGATGTGGTCTACTATCTGGGTGGGTGTGGGGGAGTAGTTTCTTCTTGCTAGTCTATGGCCCAGAGAAGTGCCACAGAATCATTATTTATCAGTGGAAAAGAGATGTCTTTTGAACGGATCCACTGAACCCAGCCATTTTGATGCCAGTTTGAGAGCACATTTCAGTCTGATGATTCCCAGGGAAAACCAGCCACTCTCCAAGCCTCCTGACAACCCCGTTTCTTCCTTCATCACCGGTGCCTGGTCTATTCTACCTATGGCAGCCAGAGGGATCCATTTAAAACATGACCTGGCACTCTGCTTTCCACACCCCTGGCCACTGAAAAGTCTATTCACAGCAAAGAAAGCAATTGACAGGGTGAAGAGGTGACTTGCAGAGGGGGAGAGAATACTGGCAAGCTGCACCTGCGTCCCCTCCCACCCTGTGGGCTCCCTGTGCTCCTGCAACCAGGCAGACATGTTCCTGCCCCGGCCTCAGCCTGCTCCAGACACCCCTGTTCTCCTCCAGGTACTCTCTGTGTCCTGCAGGGGCACTCGTAGGACCAACCCACAGGCTCCCTGCCATCTGACCTCCAGGAGCTTCCAGTGGAAATCAGCAATCGGGGCAGAAATCGGAAGGTGGAAGGAAGAGAACAAGGCCAAATGTTGGTTCCCGGCCCCCTTTCCACAGGGACATTTTGGCTGGCTCTGTCCTTCTACCAGAGGCCGCAGTTCCTGACAGGTGACGTATCCAGCCGACACACCCTCCCTGCCCCTGAGTTAATCTGCCTTCAAATCACTCACATTCGCTGTGCCCCCCTTTCCTGCTGGTCTTTCTTCCAGCGGCTCCCTCTGCCTGGAATGCTCTTCCCAGGCACCTGGGCCTCACCGTGAGCCTGGCTGCAGTATCGAACAGAGCTTCCCCTCTCTAGGGCAGGGACCTCCATCTGCTTCGTCCACTGCTATGTCCCACACATGGACCCATGCCCAGCACAGAGCAGGGACCCAGCAAAGCACTCGATGAACACTGAAGGAATAAACACCCGGCTGCAGTCTTGCCTTCTATTGTTCGAGAGGCAGCAGGCATCTTCAGCATTTTCCATGCTTGGTTCTCTTCAGGAATATTAATAATCGATGATAACTGATTAATAATCAATCAGTGATGACTGCATTAGGTTGCTCTGGCTGCCATAACAAAGTATCACAAACCGAGTGGCCTCAACAGCAGAAACGTGTTGTCTCACAGTTCTGCAGGCTGGGCCTGAGATCCAGGCATGTGCAGGGCCACACTCCCTCAGAAGGGTCCAGGGAAGGACCGGTTCCACGCCCCTCTCCCAGCTCCCGGGATTTCATTGTCTCTGACAACACGACTGCAGGACTCAGACGGCGTTCTCGCTGTTGCGCGTCTGTGTCCTAGTTTCCCCTTTCTGTAAGCACAGTCGGGTTTGATTGGGGGCCCGCCCTGTTCTAGTATGACCTCATCTTAGCTCAGCTAATATAGCTGCAATGGCCCTATTTCCAAATCATGTCACATTCTGAGGTACTGGGGACTTCAATATACAAATTTTGGGGAGACAATTCAATCCATAACAATAATGAACATTTTTTGAGCATCTGCTCTATGCTGAGCACCATGAATTACTGCATAATTCTCATGACAATACCTGCTGAGGGTAGATCTCCCTTAGAGAACAGTGAGGATCAGAAAGGTTAAGTAACTGGCCCAAGGTCACCCAGTTAGCAGGTGCAGGGCCGGGAGACCACAGGGTCCAAACGCCTGCCACCCTTCTCTGTTTCCTCTATGCCTTCCCCTTGCATAGGTGTCTGTCTGCCGCCCTGGGGTTCAGCAGGGGACTCTAAAGCCATTGCTTCTGAAATTGTGGGGTTTGCTGGGAAGCAGGGATGACTGGAAGTAGCAGAAACCAGTGAGGATTCTTTTTTTATTATTATTACATCAACCCTAGAGCATACTCCATTCCTGACAATTGTGAAAACTTACTGCAATGGATAAGAATGACTTATTGTGAATTCTGAGCCCTGATTTGAAAACGCACAGAGTCTGTGCTTCTGGACAGGGTGACCCCACCCACTAGGCCCCCACACCACGTGGCAGCAGCTGCTCAGCCTCAGTGGCCTGAGGAGACTCATTGGAAGTTCACCCATTAGAAAGTTAATGCTGCGCCAAGAAAATCAATTCAGAAAACCAACTGTTTCTGCGAATTGGCAATTATTTACGGCTGCCTGAGCTGATGAGTGATGCCCTCGGCCAAATTTAATTGCAGATCAAATGAGCAAAAATGTCTTTCCCATCTCAGTTTTATTAGGGCCCCAGAGCCATTTTAATAGACTGTCCAAATCTCATAAGAAGAATGAAAAAAAAATTGGAAAGTCCTTCTTGACAGGCAATTACTTCAAAGTGTTGGATGAACTAGCATACGTATATTCAGAAACGAGGTAATAAAAACCTAGGAAAGGGCGAGGGATTTACCGCATAACGACTCTGCCAGGAATGGAGGGGGTGGCCTTCACAAGCCTTGAGTGTGCACTTTTCTTCCCTTCACCTAACTCCTGCTGGTCCTTCAGCTCTTGGCTTCCTGGTCCCCTCCTCCAGGAAGCCCTCCTGGAATCCCTCAGAGGATAGCTTATCTCAGTTTTGCATGTGGTAATTGTCTGTTTCCAGGTCTGTCTTTCTCTCTAGATCATGTCAAGTTCACCAGTGACTACTGGCATACTATGGGTGCACCTTAGGTGTTTGTGGAATGGATGAATGCATGAATGAATGAATCTACCACCAGAGCTATGAAGCCATCCCTCCCTGCTCAGGGCCTGCACCTGAGGCTCCTGCACCTCTGATGAGCAAGACATCATTCCACCTTGGAGCAAATGGTAAGCTCCTGCAGGCAGGCACCAGGGCAATGGCCCTCTGTAAGCCCAGCACAGGGTCAAAAAACAGCCTGACCATGGGAGGAGCTGTCATTGCCCAGATGACTGAGACCACGATGCTCCATGCTTATAGACAGCAGCAGGAGCATGCTCCAAAGGCAGTGACTCCAAGTCCTGGTTTTAGAAAGCTCCCCTCATTCTCTTGCAGGAGGGCAGAGTCGTTTACCCTCCTATCTTGGATTAGGGCTTCCAAGGAATACGTCACCAAATATACGAGGGCTGTCTGGAAAGCATCCAGCCATGTAACTGCTCTCTCTATATTAACAATGCTGGATACTTTCCAGACAGCCCTCATATTCACCTTTTAATGAAGATGATCTGCCAGCCAGAGAGTGGGGACCAGAAGGAGTGGCCTCTGGAGTCACCGAGACAGAGGGTGGAAGTTCCCCATTCCCTCCATGTGCTCCTCGTTCAAGCGAGGGCAATCACTGGACCTTTAGGAGTGATGTGAACATTCATGAGATCCCACATGGAGCACTTCAGGGTCTTGGTGGCCAGTGGGGGTCCCATGACATCATCTCTCTCCATTCTCTGGAGTCTGACTCAACTGACGGCATGACCTGGATCAGTCCCTCTTTTCAGTCTTAATTGCCTCAATTGTCAAAGATGGCAAGAGTCCCTGTGAAATTCTGATCCCTGTAAGGAAGTTCATCACAGCCTTATTTAAAATGACAAATTTTGGGAACCTACCTAAAGCGGACAAGAATAATTAACACTTACTGAGTGCACATCATTTGCCTGATGCTCCTTGAATCACTTAATGTGTATTCATTTTTTTAATCCTCAGACCAACCCTGTGAGGCAGGGACGATATCCTCTGGAAATGGGGAAACTGAGTCACAGAGATGTTGAATAACTTACTTGGGGCCACACAGCTGAAAAAGGCACAGAGTTGGGGCCAGAAACCAGGCAGTCGGGCTCTGCCATCCAGATTCTGAGCACTGATGCTCAACACCCCACCCCCGCAGACAATGGGTAGGGAAGTTACCATATAACAAAATTTTGGAGAATGATACAGCTTTTACCAATAATGTTAACACAGAGGGGGTGACAATCTGCATACTTCTCTGTGTATATAGTATACTTCAATTTAAAAACACTTAATAAATAGTAAAATGGAAAATCATTCTGACATAAGATTATGCGAACATTTTTGCTTATTATTAAGGTCACTCTATTATATCGATTGACTGTCATTGAATGTCATTTTTCCTTTTCTTTGCCTTGCAAACTCCTGCATGTTTGGGGTGACAGGAAGACAGCTAATGGTTCTGAAACATTTAAAAAGTCATAACAAAAGATTTGAGACTCACACAAACTCTCTACTCTGAACTCCCAGGGACAACTGACCCTCTTTCACAAGGTGCTCATACTGCATCCCTTGTAACTAGGTGCGAGTTCCAAGGAGGGAGCTATTTATTAAAAGGAAGACAACAGGGAACAAAATATAGAAAGAAATTTTCTCTAGATGGGTAAAACATCAGTGAAGAACTGCATAATGAACTTGTAAGATCCAGACCCCTCCTGGTGACAAAGGGCATGCTCCCTTAAAGCCAGGCCTGTGTGCTGCCCGGGGTCCCCACGGTGCTGTCCAATCCCCTGCGGTGGCCTCAGGAGTAACCCGGGGTTCACTTACAGAGAAGATGGCAGCCAGAGTCTCGATGCCCCCTGTACTCAAGGTAATGTATGGGATCTTTTCGGGGGTGATCACAGCTTTTCCGAAGATGCTGTTGATGTAGAACCAAATCTATAATGCAGGAAAGAAACAGAAGGAGAAAGGTCAGTGGAAGGTCTTAATCTGTTTTCTAAATTAAATTCAAGTATAAGGTAGTCTCAGTCTTGCTGCTAAATCCAGAGTCACAAGTTGACGCTGTTAAAATATGTGGTGCAGCCGCTCAATTCTCGCCCTTCTTTCATCTTCCCTTCTCATCACTAACAGGGCCCTGCACTGCTGTGAGTGGCAGATCCGGGGCTCGAGCCCAGGTCATCCCAAACCTTCCTGCTGCCCTCTGCTGCCTCTGGGCGAGAGCGGACCGGACCAGAAGTGCGTTCTGTCCTGTGGAGCAGAGGGCGTCGCGGGCAAGGCTAATGCAGCTGCGGCAAAGTCAACCCGACATTCTCCACTGAGGGAGGGGCTTTGTGCTTCACGACAACGCCTGCAAGTCCAGACTATTTCTTGGCACAGCGGCCTCATCCAAACCCCCAAGGAAATGTCACCCCTCCTTCTCGTGGAGGTGGAGGAAGGAGCTGCCACTCCCCGCCTCAATCCGTGGCCCAGCTCTGCCCCAGCCCCAGCTGCACGCCTGACGCCTCACAAAGCGGGAGCCCCACACATCGCTCACTGGCTGTCTCCAGGGCTGGCCGGGCTTGAAGCGCAGCCCCTCGTGGCTGAATTCCCAAGGCAGGGCAATTGGAAATCTAAGGTCCCCTTTCTTAGAACTGCCATTTTGGACAGGCAGGAGGCAGGAGGCTGGACAGAAGGGGTTTGACTCCCGGCAATTGCTGTGAGGCGAGAACCTGGATGTGGTTCTCAAATACCCTGGCCTGTCTCTGCATCCTTAAAGCGCATGTGAGCGTTAAATTGGACTCTGTATCTAGATGCCCAACACTTGGTCAGTGCTCAGCAAAGGGCAGCTCCCTTCTCTGCCCTCTGCTCTCTTTTGTCATGAAAATCCAGAAAGATAGAAAGTACTTGAATTTTAAGATGGCCTGAAAATGCTCACTTTTGAAAGCTTTTCTATGAGTGTTGGATCCCCTAGTCTCACTCCTCATCTTACAGGTAAAGATATAAATTCACACCGATCCAGCCCTTAGCCAACTGAGATCACCTTTCTGGTCTGGTCTCCTTTGGACTCTGACATCTGAGTGGTCAAGGCTCAGAGGTGTGAAGTGTCACACCCAGGGCCACATGGCTGGGAAGTCGGAGGATGTGGGCTGGAAGCTGGGCCACCCCGGTGGTCTCGGGGCAGGGCTCTTTCTGCAAGGTAACAGCTAAGATCATGGAGCACCACCTCTGTGGCTGGCCTGTGCTGAGATTCGCCTAACTTCACGGCTGCTTTAGAGCTGAGGAAACTGAGGCACAGGGCAGTTATGACAACTTGTCCAAAGTCCCATAACTGGAAAGCCCGATGCTGCAGGTTGCACGCAGGAGGCTGACCCCACGACTTGATTGTGGTGGTGAGGCAGCCACAAGGAGGGTCTCTGCTTAGCCTTCTCCCCACTCCCAGGACACAGCAAATTGTTTCTGTGAGATGGTCTCAGTTATTAGGGTAGCAGAACATTTTGAATTCTTCTAATTGGAGTTAGGAAGTGATTTCAGAAGAATCTTTTCAAAACAAAAGCTATTGAAAAATGCTTCTGAAATTTATTTGAAGTTTTGTACAAAACACGATTTGGGCTCCAGAGTGCCCAGTGGTGGTTTGACAGATCAGATGGAGCTTCATGTGGTTCCAGGCCGGGAAAGTGGGAGAGCACCATGTTTTGCTACAAATGTATCTAGGTTTTCTTGTCTCCTCCTTCCTTCCCTCCTTCTCTCTGTCCCTTTCTCCTCGTGCCCTGCCCTCCCTTCCCACTCAATTGTTTATCGCGGGCGTGGGATGTCTGGGACTGTGCTGGGCACTGGGTTACAGTGGGGCACAGCGCAGGTCCACATCTGCCCTGGAGACCTTCTCATCCAGCAGGGAAGGGAGAGCTCGCACAATTCTGCAAGCAAGCGGTTAGAGGAAGCAGCAGGAACTCCACAACGCTTGGGTGCCCTGCAAGCAGGCGAACCTGGGCAGCAATCTGGCACCTCTGAGCACACAGCACGATGTTGCCAGGCCCAAGGGGCCCCCCTGTGGCTCGCACTCTGAGCCTCTCTGCTCTTATCTTACATCCATTTCTAACAAGCTCAGGTGTCTTGTTTCCCAACCAAGACCACGTGTCAGAAGTAGTCAATTTTGAAAATGTGTGGCATCGAGAGAGAAGAAAACAGCGCTAGGAGCAGTCTCGCTGACACGGCGAGTCGGGGGAGGTCCGCGCGCTGAGCAGCCGCCATCTGCGAGACATTCTTCACGCAGTTTCACGTAACCCTCACAGCAGTCGTGCGAACTGAGTGTTCCCGTCCTCGTTTCTCATAACAGGAAACTGAGGCCCAGGGAGTCACTATGATTGGCTTTCTGTGTTCAAGAAAGAAGAAATCCAGAGGGAGGCAGCATGTTCAAGGTAGATGAGAGCACCACCATCACCCTTGGCATTCCAAAAGATTCTGGAAGGTTCAAGAAAACTAAAGCTTCCCCGTACTGGGTTTGACCGTTGGTTAAATGTTTAGCCCAAAGGCTTCCTCTCTCCTGTTCCCACTTTCTACTCTTTTTCTTCCCCAAATGTTCAGGGACCTACTTCGTGTCACAAGTGGCTCTGGCTGCTGGGCAAAGGGATGATGATATGTGGCTTCCATCCTCGAGGATGGAGACTCATTAGTAACTCGCCAGGGAGAGGGGAGCCACTGTGGCTGTACCAGTGCAGGGGACGAGGCGACAGGCCCTGGCGGAAGAGGCTCCTTCACTCTGGCAGGAGAGTGTCACTCGCACCACAGCCTGGTTTTCATGCAGAGGACAAATTACTCGGGAGGAAAGCAGCTGCCTGAAATAAGTAATTTTAGGTGACAGGTCTGATTTTAGAGAAGCGGATTTGAAAGCTATTGTGAGAGGCAGGAGGAAAAAAAACAATCCGACACTGAAAGGAATTTAGAAATAAATAAATAAATGTTAAATCTGACTTTCGCCGATTTCTAAAGTACGTGAAAATTGCTTGTCAGCTCTTAGCGTAAATGTTCTGAGCAATGTGTGAGGTCTGCTTAGCACAGAGGCTCTCGCCAGGGCATTCCACCCCCAGAAGGTGTCTGGCAGTGTCTGGAGCCATTTTCGGTTGTCGCGGCTGGCGGGGCAGGTGTTGTGACTGGTGCGTGGTGGGGAGAGGCCAGCACTGTGGCGAACATCCCACAGTGTCCAGCACAGCACCCTGCACAGTGAATTCTCCAGTCCAAAATGTGCATAGTTCTGAGGCCGAGAGGCCCTGTCACGGCGCGCCTGGGTGTGCTGTCCAGGGCGTGCACCTGGGACTGGGAGGCGTGCATGCTCCAGCACACGGGTGCCCCTGGGACCCTGGGCAAGTCCTGGCCTTCTGCCAGCCACAGTTTCTTCATCTATGAAACAGGGATGGTACCGCCTACCACGCAGGACTATTTGGGGCTGGAGTAATGCACAGGTAGGCGCCTGGCAGTGTTTGCAAGTGTTTCAAATGACGGACCCTGTCTCCCAAATACTATCCGGTCAAGCTAAGTTAGAGTTTGGGATGGATCTTGGCCCTCTTCCTTGGTCTCACGGATTTGGATTACAAGGCAGCAGGTGTTAGGGAGAGCCTGGACCCGAGCAGAAAACAGTCGGGCTGTGCTGCTGGCATTTGCCACTAGCCAGTATGGGTCCCTTTGTATGTAAAACAGAAGAAGTAAAACTTGTCTTGGTGGCTGCCAAGGGCTGACCTAGGGACACAGCCTGAGTGACATGCATAGGGATGTTCTGAGGGGGACCTTGGGGCCAGACAGCTGGGGCTCAAATCCCCTTTCTACTATTCCCTGCTGTGTGACCTTGGAAAAATGTCTCAATATCTCTGCACCTAACAGTGGGTCCTAACTCACAGGGCAGCCATGAGGACAGCTCCTGGCCTACACTGAGTGCTGAATATTAATACATGTGTACTTTATTAATATGACCATGGCTGAGTGGATTGAGGCCATATGAGGAAGTGTTTGGTCCAGGTTACTGCAGGTTTGAGGACCCACTGAGATGGGAAGAAAGGCCTTTGACTCTCGGTACAGAGCTCTGCTCTGTGTCCAGTACAGAAGTATACTTGGAAGTATATTGCCTACTTGGAAGTATATTCCTGACTTAAAGACTGAAAATCATCAACACGGGGAGAGCAGAATCCTTGGAGACTGAGACCTTACTACTGCTGGCTTTGGGAGCAGATGAAATATTTTTTTCCCCATCATACGCTTATGCAGCAGAGCTTGCAGACACACCCTAGCAGAACTTATAAAGTTATATAGGATATACAAGAGGAAAAATTATGTCTCAGTGGAAGAAAGAGTTCTGTTTAGAAATGTCACGGTTCTCAATCTAAATGCCTCATTAAATACAGATTCCACATTCGGTCTATAAGATTCCAAGTGTTGGCTTTAAGAAATGACGCATTCTCACTCTCTACTTTCTCAAAACAAGGGGGCAAACTGACACCATCTACTATGACCTTGGTCTTGTCAAGAGGAGGAAACAGCAGGACTTGCCCAAGGTCACTCTGTTTGTTTCAGTAGAGGTGTTGAGCTAGGCACCTTCTAATACGCTGATCCTAACCAGACCAAGGAAAAAGTTAAAAACAAGTAAGTAGCAGGATGATCTCATTTCATCTCAGCGTTTCTGAAAATAGAATTGAGAGTTGTTGAAATGAGGCAGAACACTGTGGTTGCAACTTCCTATGCTGCCATTTTCCTTCTCTAGACAGGAACTACTGCCTTTGGCGTCACCTCCCCTAGACAGTTCAAACCAACCTGCCCACTTTGGGGTTCAGGCCCACTCAGTCTACATGCAGAGTCTCCTCTCAGGGGATCTTTGCAAGGGCCCTGGCAGTCACCTCTTCTCCCTCCCTCTGGGCTCAGCCACACTCCCCCCAAGCTACATGAGGACCTCAGAGACAGTTTGGATACTTCGGTGCAAGAATCTCCTCTACAATCTCCTGCCAAGTGGTTGGGTAGTCTGTTTGCACACCTCCATGGATGGGGAACTCACCACCCTGGTGGAAACCCACTTCATTTTTCAGAAGCAACAACTCTCTGGATAATGATTTAGAGTTTGCCTCCCAATGTCTCACATCAGGAATTCCATCTCCTGGAGCCGTAAACAGAGAAGACACTGCTGTATCCATCAGAGCGATTGGGGAACCTCATGGAGAGACCTCCTCAGCCCCTCTGCTCATGTCAGCTCAGGCCTCAAGACATTTTTTATTTAAAGCCTTGAGGTTTTCTCAAGCCCAAGTTGTGAGTTGAAGATAGCCCAGCCAAAAGTAATTTATCTAAATCATGACTTCCTAATACCCAATTTTTAAAAGAAATGTGACTTCAAAGTATTTCTAGAAATAAATAATTATACGATAAGCAGCATTTATTAAGGGATATCTCTGTGCTAGCGGCTGAACACTTTGCGAGGATTATCCCTTTTCATGTTACATTATCCCATTTCACAGATGAGGAAACTGAGGATCGGGCAGCTACATGGCTTCCCAATGGCAGGGAGTTTGTGGAAATGACTGAGCTGGGAACTGAACCTGGGTGCCCAGGACCCAAACCCTGCACCGTGCCACCCCCTCCGGTTCCTCTGTTTGTGCAGGGACACCTGGCTGGGAACCGGCACTCCCCACGTTGAAGCCGCAGAACTGGTAGCAGGCCGTGTTGATGATCACGGTGATGACCTGCCAGCGGACAAACGGAACCCTCAGCAGCTCAAGGACGGACACCAGGCGGATGTTCCTCTGCACACGGCTCTCAGCCAGGACCTCCTCCACCTCCCGGGAGACATCTGCTTTGCCCAAGAATGTCTGGAAGGCTGCAAACAGGGACAAGTGTGGACTTTCAGCAGGGATCAGAGTGTTCACCGTGTCCAACGCTAAGCACTGCAGGAACGGGTCCCACCACCTAGACACATACCGTGTTAGGGGGCAGAGTCCAAAGGCCTTGTTTGAAAATGGGAACACAGAGGCCCAGAGAGATGCAGTGACTTGCCCAAGGCTGCCCAGTGGGCTGGGAGAAAAGCCAGGACAGAACCTCCGTCTCCTGATTGCCCCACAGCAAAGCAGATCATGCCCAGGGTTCAAATCTGTCTGTACCACTGGGCGGTTGTGCCCTGTCCATCTTTGGTCATCATTCCTGCCTCCCGCGGCTGTTGCAATAACTGCATGATGTCACATACATTAAACCCCGGCTCAGAGCTTCCCACACAGGCAGTGCTCTTTCGAGGAGCATTCACCGAGCACCTGCTTTCTGCCCGGCCCTGTGAGCCGCCCTCGTGGCAGGCGTCTGGAGAGTGGGCGGATCATCGCGGGCCAGGATGCACCCAAGTGCACTCAGTCATCCAAAGGGGGTTGAACCTATAAGTCTGCAAAGCTCTTTCCACATGACCCTCTGCAGTGCGGAAACCTGGAGGGGAAATAGTCCCAAAGAACGACTCTTCCCAGGATTCAAACTCGCCCTTTCCATGTTGAGTGCTGTGAATTTTCAGCTGCAGAGAACCTGTCATTTTTTACCAAGACCTTAGTTGTGTAAACCTCCACTGACGTGTGTTCAAAAGTGGGCTGACTGATTAGACCCCTGAGACGGTAATGATCAGATCCTGGGGGACGCTTTTGAACACATATGGAAATATTCGGTGTGTTGATCTTCTTCCTCCTGCCGGGAAAGGTGGATGTTGCAGCGGCTCCTGGAGACAGTCCACTCCAGACATGGCAGGGACACCACAGGGCGTGCAAACATGCTCTTCCTAAGCAGGGGGAAAAGCTATTAAACTTGCTCCAGATTCTCTAAGAGGCAAGCACACGAAGGCTTTGGAGTGTTATTTCCAGCAGGGTACTGAAAACTGCTTCAAAATGTCTTTTGTGAGCTATGATTTAATGCTTTTCCCAGCACTTATTGAAGGTAAGTGAGAAAAGTAGCTGAATGAGTAATGTTTCTGTATCATGCACTAAACTCTACAGTATTTCTAATATCTCCTTAAAGTTAAAAATGCAACATCCATGTGATAAAATAATTCTAGACTTTTGGGCCTGGAAAATATTTCTCTCTTCCCTGACAAACATATTTTCCGTTATAAAAATAAGCATAACTTTATAACCTGTTTTTTCCCCTTTCAACTTGGCTGCCAGGAAGCTCTTGGCCAAATGCAATGCTCAGCCTTTAGCAGAGTTTCTTGGAACAAAAGTACCTCTTCTTCCTTTTAAAATTTATGATTGTCTTTTAAAGCATCAATTTATCTTTCCTGTTGTATAAATGTTCGTAAAAATAATTTCTACTTGTCCAACACCTCTTCTTACAAGGTTCTTGTGACTGGGTGAGGAAGAGTATCTTTTATGACCAGCATGGCAGACACGGAGATGTGCCACTCAGACCCCATTCAGGAAAGGCCTTGCTGCCAGCTCCGAGGAGTGGTTAGCTGACAGCCTGCAGCTCTTAGCCATGTGAGAGTCCACCTCAGCTTAGAAGGCCAGGTGATGCTGTTCTCAGAGTAGCCCCCATCCCATGACTGAGCGAGAAGGTGGAACAAGGGCCCGTTTCTGCCCAATGGGGGACTCCTGCAATGCACAAGCATTGCTCCAGAGCTCCTCATTGGGCTTGCAGAGACTTAGTCAGGGACACTGTGGCCTAACAGCTCCTCCTGCCCAAACCTGTGGTCCTCGTCACTTCCCAGGTGTCACTCCCTAACAAAACATCTGCACTCCTAACTCATTCTCAGATCTGCTTCCTGGAGAAAACCACCTGCAGCAGAGAGTTACTTAATAGGGCCTCCCACCCCCTTCAGCCCTCCCTCTCCTTCCTCAGCACAGGACAGCCCTGCAGGAGCCTGTCCAAGTGAGCTGTTCTTCTATGTCCCCAATTGCCAAATAAGTCTGTCCCCATGACTCTTGCTCTGTCTGTGATGACTCCTAACAGTGGCTCTGTTTGGGGTCCTTCCTGTCCCACATGTACCTCTCTGGGGTACCCTTTTGAAACTAGCAAACAGGCACCGCTGAGCTGGGGTCCTGAGGGGCACTAGGGAGGAGGATTTCAGGCTGTCCAAGGGGCGAGGAGTGCCCTAGGCAGGGAGCCGAGAGATGGAAAGTCACCTCTCACATCCTGGCACTAGCGAAAAGCAAGAGACATCAATCAACACATTTGGCTCTTCCCTCAGTCTGGAATGTTCTCTTGACCTTTCCGTACCTGGCTACCCTCCTTGTTCTTCCAGCCTCAGCTCAGACACCATCTCCTCCAGGAAGCCTTCCCTGATTTTCCCCTGGCTGGAAGGCATGGGAGGAGCAGGCCAAGGAGTGCCTTGAGTGCTTGCAAGGAGATGAAGTTCCTGCCCACAAGGTCATTGGGGGCGGGGGATGCGGTGGGGAGACCAATATTTCTGAGAGTCCAGAAAGTGCCAGGCATGGGTCTTGGAGACACCTTTTTTATATGGTGATAAAAAGCCCAGGTTGCCCCTGCACCCTGCTCTAACCTCATTTCTCTCCCCAGGGAACAAAGACAGAGCCTGCTGCTCAGACTTACCGTGTTGGTTCCCAGCATCACCGTAGCAGGCGCTGCGAGCTGCCCGCCTCCCTCCTGCACACTGAGAGTCTCCTGCGCCCGGCACCTGCGCCTCTGTCTGTGTCTTTCCCTGGACATGGGTGTGTGCTCAGCCCCCAGCAGCTAACACACCAGGAGTGGCCCTCGGCTCACGACAAAGCACAAGTTCGCAAAGGAACACCCGGCTGCCTCACAGATGCCCCAAGTGTGTTCTGCACTGTCCTCCAGAGGTGCCTGGGGACCTGCTCTTTGATGGGCCTCAGTCCCTCCTCAGCTGCCCTGCTCTGCTTCCCAGCTAGGGATGTGGTGCTTCCCGGGGTCGCCTCTCAGAGAAACTATCCACGTTAAAACCTTGACTCAGGCTTTGGGGGCACCTGATGGCAACCGCAAAGTCACCTAAACTAGATGCCTGTGATCAATAACCCGGATGCCACCTTTTCCATCCGACCTTGTCTGATCTAGTCGCCGAGCCACCTTCCTACTCCCGGGAGTCCACACGCTCCTCTCTGCCCAAGCCCGGGCCTGCCTTAGTTGTGGCCTCAGCCTCTCCCCGCTGGGTTCATTGTCCCCAGGCTCCATCCGGGCCCTGCACACAAATCTGTGCTGTCCCAGTCCTGCTGGCAGGACCCAGTCCAAATTCTCATCTGCTGCGCAGAGCCTCGGCCTCCATCCCTGCTTCCCTGGAGCTCCCTCCGCCCTGTCTCCTGGCTGCCGCCCTGGAGAAGGTGCCCGCACACACCGTACCCTGCCTCTGTGCCCTGCACATGCTGTTTTCTTCTGCCCAGAACACCCTGCCACTTTGTTGCCTGCCTGGAACATTCCTTTCTGAGGACCTACTCAGCAGGCACATCTTCTGGAAGCCTTTTTTTGTCCCCATAATGGAGAATCGTAGTCACTCTCTCCTCCGGGTCCCTCTGCACCTGCCTCTGTCTCTCTTAGGGCACTTTCGCTGTTGGCTAGGATGCCCTGTCTACACACGCCCACCCCTGTGGGCGCCCCCCGAGCAGGGCCACGGAAGGGGCATTGTGGTGCCGTGGGAAGGGCCCTGGAGCCAGAGTAATGTGGGCTCTGCAGTCAGCCTTGCCCCTCCTGTGTGGCATGGGACTAGTCACCTGTTCCCTCTACACTACGCTTGCTCTCCCACGGAACAGAAACCGTAAAACCTACTATAGGCTTGTTTGGGGGAATAAAATCAATGCTTGTGAAGTATTGGCACAAATGTGGTGTTCAATAGACAATTACTGCTAGGATTATTTTGTTTCTTCTCTGCAGAGCCTGACGTGGAGGGTGCACTCAACCGATGTGTTCTGGGTGAAAGAGTGAAAACCGAGACTCAGGTGGGAGGGAAGGAGGGGAGCCTGTTACAAACATGGAAGTCGGGGCTGCAGCCGAGGAAATGGGACCAGAGAAGAATTATGCTGAGTGTGAACGAAATCGAACTAGCAGGGGAGCCAACATCTGCTTGGCCTGCCCCTCCTGTTCCAAGCATGGTGTGTTTTCCCAGTGGCAGGCTCCCCGCTGTCCTCAGACACCTGCGGAGCACAGCGGCAGTGACAAACACCTCTGCATTACGGGGCGGCCCAGCACGGGCTGCAGGGATGAGCCTGAGCTTGCTGGACTCCCTGGGGGTGTCAGAGAGCCATGCTGCTGGCGCAGGCTCCGCCCTCGCCCAGGGACACTTCCTGAGCATCACGGCCCTGCAGGGATTCACCTACTAAGAGCTCTCTTCCATCAAGACCGCTCAGGGCACTGGGTGGGTGCTGTATTTTGTGGGGCAGGAAGAGGTTGAGGTGCTTCCTGTCTGCAGCTTCCTTTGGTAAATTTGAATGCCCTCTTTTCCCTGGAGGCCAGACTCCTGCAGTCCAGCGGAGACTTGGCTTTGAGTCTCCTCTGCTTCAGCCTTGATGCCGGGCCCTGACTGCAGTCTGGGTGTTTGGGGGGAAACGGTTCGGCTTTGCCAGGTCCCACTAATGGCTGACAGTTGAGTTTCAGGCACCCAGGTTGACCATCAACTTCACCGTTCTCGGAAACACTCAGTCCTTGGGGCAAAGCAGGAATCTATTAAAGAGAGTCTCTGAGCTAACTGACTAAAATCATCACTCCCTTTGGAGTCGCTTCTCAGCGCGTGTGTGCTGAGCACCTACCACATTGCAGCACTGCCCTCGCAACTGCAGGAAGGCTCAGTTCAGACAGCTGGAAGGGTGGCGAGTAGTCCCTCTTCCTAGAAACTCCAGTATTTGCTGCCCAGAAGGCACAGTGTGGACATCTGGAGAGTTCCATGCCTGCTCACCCACTGCTGAGCCCTCAGCCTGGTCGCAGCGGGCAATGCGGGGAGGCGGAAGAGGGAGGGAAACACCCGCCTTGACTGCGGACTTCTGGCCTCCAGAACTGTGAGAGAATTGGTTGCTCTTGTTCTAAGCCGCCAGTCTGGGCTACTTCGTTATGGCAGCAACCACACTTTGTCACCTCCTTTAGCATTCTGTCACCTTCTGCTAGAGCAAAGCACAGAACAACTTGGAGGCTTCATCCTTCTTGTGACCCAGAAGGACCCCATGACAAGGTAGGCAAAGGAGTGTCACACGGAGCACAGCGCAATGGCCTTTGCAGTCACGTCCCAGACCTGCCCTGAAATTGTTCTCTTTTGCTCAGTGCGCCTAAAAATAGGAGCTTTCATCAAAGCATTTATTTTTCAACCACTACTGGGATTTAAGAGGAGAGAGTCACTGGGTTTCTAACATAGGTCCAGTGTCTTTTTCTTACCCACAGCAGTAGGAGCCAAAGGGGGGCATGTGAGAAGGGGTGCAGAAGGAAGAAGGTGGCCCTGGAACTTCTATTTGCAACGTTATCATATTTTATCGTGGACTGGATGTGGAGCTCTCACATGGCCCACGGGGGGGGGGGCAGTCAGGGCCCCAGCACGAGGAGGAGCTGACAGGGTGCCCCTAATCTGTCTTTGCTGTGTTGCCGTTTACTCGTACAATTTACTGTGTAGTGGATTTGGGAATGGTAGAATTTCATTTAAATTGAGTTAACCCTGACAAATTACAGGTGGCTTATAAAAAATCCCAAGGAGATGGGTGTGGTGGTGCACACCTGTGGTCCCAGCTGAGGACAGGGGCTGAGGCAGGAGGATCACTTGAGCCCAGGAGTTGGTCAGCCTGGGCAACAGAGAAACTCCAAAAAAAAAAAAAAAAAAAAAAACTGGACGAGCAATGCTGGAGCTGCCATGTCGCCCCTGGCACAAGCCCGTTTCCAGCCCCACGGCCATGGCCTGTGTGCTGCCAGAGAGATTTTAACATTTAAACATAATTATCTATCTCTTCAAGGTAGTGAGAAAATAGCAACTTTTCGAGGACATTGTTCTATTGAAAGAGATGTTTGAAAATGTTTCCATGGACATGCAGTTTGGTAGCCAAAGTTATGTACACAGGTTACCAACAAAAACCCTCATGCTGGTGCATTAAAAAAGAAAAACTTGCAAGCAGTTTTAAAACTATTCTTGTTTTAAAATATTCCAAAGGAAGAGTTTCAGTAGGTTTTGCTAAAGCCAGTATCTTCTGATTATCTCGCAAGGCCGGGCAATGGACACCAGGGGGCGGCAGCGCACTGGCCGTGTCTCCACCTCCCAGCACGCTGCGCTCCCAGTGGCCGGAACTACAGGTCGAACATCAACCGCCTTGGGTTCAGCCAGACTTGCTGCCGCCTTCCATTTGGAGCTACATCGTTTCGTGAGGTTCATTTCTGAAGTATCGACATTGAAATACGAGTGGCTGACGCTTGCTGAGGGTCACTCTATGCCGGGCACTGTTCCACACGGTTCATGTGCCTTTGCTTATTGAATTCTCAAGTATTAATAACTATCTTCTGAAGTGGACATGGTTAGTATTCCCATTTTGCAGGTGGGAAGGTGGGAGAAATTTGCCCATGGGCAGGGAACTGGGTGCCCTGAGAGCAGAGCCTGAGACAAGGCTGGGGCGTGGGGTTTCCTGGTGTGAGGACAGGAGAGGAAGGCAGCCCAGGGCACATCTTCGGGAGCCGTCTGTGGGCAAATGGCATCAGTTCTGCTTGACTTCCAAGCAGTGCATGCAGTATCTCTTAGAATTGCCCCCCGGGAGGCTGGGGCGTTCATCTGCCAGCCTCTGCCCCCAAGGGCATTGGCTCCCTGAACATCCATCTGTCCACATGCACTGCAGACAGCTGAGTGGCAGCCCGGCTGTGGAGAGACACAAGCTGTGTTAGAGGCGAGGATGTGTCGGCCACATCTGGGCCTGCATGGACTGTCTGCCACAGCCAGGCTGAAATCGGAGTGGGCCGAGGGAGGACAAGACGGTGTCCCCAGAGGGGGCCACTGCCATCACCCAGTGAGTAAATGGGGAGCTGGGATTAGAACCCAGGATACAGCTCCAAAAGCCTCACTTTTCCAGTGTTCACTGGTGCTCCTTGGGAACTGTCTCAGTCAGCTCCAGCTGCTATAACAAAATATCACAGATGGAGCCGGGCGTGGTGGCTCATACCTGTAATCCAAGAACTTTGGGAGGCCAAGACGGGAGGATTGCTTGAGGCCAGGAGTTTGAGACCAGCCTGGGCAACATAATGAGACCTTGTCTCTACAAAAAATTTTTAAAAATTCCACAGAGGGGGTGGCTGAGACAACAGGCATCCGTTTTCCACAGTCCTGGAGGCTGCAAGCTCCAGGGCAGGGTGTCAGCAGAGTCAGCTCCTGGGGAGGGCGCTTCCTGGGTGTGGACAGCTGCTGCCGTCTCACTTCCTGTGAAGCATGACCCTCGTGGTTTCAGCTAACCCTAGTCACCTCCCAAAGCCACCACCTCCAAATACCATCACACTGGGGGCTATGGCCTCAACATCGGCATTCGGGGTAGGGGTGGGGACATAAACATTCAGACTGTAATGGGAACTTGGAACCAGAGGCTATGGAGCTTTGAAATGCTGCCCCCTCCCTTCCTTCCTTCCACCCCGCTTCCTGCCCTTGCTCTCAATTCAGTTCGTATCTCAGTTCCCAGAAGAGACTAGACATGTCCTCTGCCCCGCTCCCCATCCCTTTACCCGCCACTCACCAGAGCGAGGCAACACCCATGTTGTGAGTTCAGCACTGCTCTCGTTACACGGGAAGCACAGAGAAGCATTTCTGTGTCTCACTGTTGCCTTCTTTCCTGCCCTGGCCCACAGGGAACTAACCCCCTTCTCCCTAGTCTTTAGGTGAAGGCCTGGAACCTGCCTCCAGAGCAGGGAGGCCACTCAAAGGGGCAGGACACAGCCCAGGGTGAGGGGTCTGGGGTCGGCTGCCATCATGTCACAGCCCTGGCAGCCCAGGGTCATGGCAGACACGTTGACCCAGAGGCTGACCTTCCTCAGGACCTGGCGACCAGGGGCTAAGACCCCGTGGATGAAGGGCCATGGGCTCTGCTCGTGTTTGCTCAGGTCTGATCTGGGAGGGGGATCTTCTGCCCTGAGGTCAGGACAAGGACCCCGGCGGGGCTGTGGTGTGTTAGATGTCGGCTTGCCATGAGGAAGAATGCCTGATATGGGTCCAAGAATGGATGGGTTTTGTGAGCAGTGAGTTCCCCATCCCTGGAGGTGTGCAAGAAGGACTTGATAGCCACGAGGAGGAGATGCTGTGGAAGGAACCTGGGTGTCGGACAGGAAAATGGACAATGGGGTCTCTAAACCAGCCCAGGACCCCAGAGGGGTGCAGGCTGTGCAGGTGTCTGGGAGGAGGTGGGCAATGGCACCCATGGGGTTTTAGTCAGCTGCTCCTGGAGGGAGAGGAAATGGCCTGAGAAACCTGCAGTCTCTGCGCCCACTTCAAAAAGACATAAGCAGGTGGACAATAACCTTCCCAGATGAGCTCACTCCCAGGACTCCCTTGTCATCTAACAAAAACCCATCCAAGGCCTCTCCTCCTGGTGCACACGCCCCACCCTCCCCCTTGAACTTGAAAGTAAGAGGTCTTCCTTTGGTTCACACCCCATCCACATTCCTGGCCATGTTCTGATTCCAAAGAACTTGAAAAAGGAAAGAGCATTTGCGTTTCCCAAATGGAAAGAAAGCCCTCCAGGCTGCACGGCTGGCTCCTGGGCTGGGAGAGGAACCATCATGTAATCAGGTCTTGCACCAGTTACAGACGGGCCTTTCTTCAAAGGGAGTCTGGAGACACTGATCACGGCAGAAGAGGCGAATGTTTATTTTGCACCTACTATGTGCCAGGCTCTGTGGTAGGTGTCTTATAGACTTACTAAAATTCCTATAACAGCCTTTCAGGGTGTGTGTAGTTTGGTTCCCGGAGCTTCAGGGAGGTTAGGAAACGTGTCAAAGGTCACCCAGGTAAGCCGAGAGGGAGTCAATGCTCCAACCTGTCTGCTCTTCCTTTCCAAACACCTCGTGAAAATGATGCAAAGTAGCCACAGAGCCGGAAGGCAAAGGAGCCAAGTTCAGTTCACTGCAGCAAACCGGCAGATGTTGAGAGCTCCCTGTGTGCCAGGAGAGGGAGCGCGAAGGCCCAGGGTGTGGAGAGAAGAACAAGCACTGGTCTGCTCTGAGAGGGTCTCTAGTGCAAGACAGATGTGACTCGCTGCTGCACTGGGGGGATGGTGCTCAGTTCAGGGGCTGCAGGAGCCTCACAGAGGAACTAATGAAATTAGCACTCTTATTGCCATTTAACAGTTGGGGAAACTGAGGCTCAAAAGAAGTTCCATAGGATAGCCAGCATTTCCACTCCTGTGTCCTCAGGGTCCTTGTGTGACCTGGGAAGTCCCTTGACAGTTAAACCCTCATCTCTCTTCTGTGAGGACTAGAGTTAGTCTTGACACAAACAAGACTAACCAATGTTTACGGAGGGCACGCCGTGCTTGGTGGGGACTTGTAAAACTTAGCTGATGTGGAGTGTAAGGTAACACGCCTGGGGATTATCCCCAGTGAGTGACAGCTATGGGAGGTAGCAACAGTGGAAGTAGTTGTTACAAACAAATAAACAAACAACAACTGAAAAGGACATCTTCCCTGCTCAGTGTCTGCCCCCGAGGGGTTAGGGTCAGCTGCCCAACTGTGGATGGATCGCCACCCCGTCTCCCCTCATCTAGCTCATGCCAACTTGTCTGCTTGCTCTAGCTCAGTTGCTGCCTTCTCCAGGAAGCTCTCCCTGCTCCTCCTTTTGTAGTTCCTGGAACAGAGACGTCCCATGCTCGTCTGTGGGGACACCTGTAGGGCTTCCTCACTGACTGCTGCTTCAGGATCTGTGTGGTTTTGCTTCACATTTTATCCCCGGGGCTTAGCACAGTGTCTGCTACACAGTAGAAACTCAATAAATATGTGGGTGTTGAGCTCTAGAAGGTTCTTGACTGCTCAGACTCTTATAGCCTTCCCCAGGCTGCACTTCAGGCTGTGACTTCAGCTCTACTGAGGGTCCATGTGAGAAAGGAAATCACAGAGAGATCTCTTTTTAACTTTCATTCAAGACTGTCTATTATGTGACCCAGAAAACCCCATAGAGGATTCGTTGTAATATTAGTTTGGTGAAAAAGTAATTACGGCTTTAGCATTGTTGAAAGTTGCTGTTTGATATTTGAATACATTCTTAAATAAATGTGTTTACATTACACATCATTTTAGTGCACATTTCTCACTTTATGTTTTTTTTTGCTACCAACTTATTATTTGCTGTTTATTTTACATTTATTTTAGACTATGGAAATGATGTTAGACAAAAAGCAAATCTGAGCAGTTTTCTTATTCAAGTTCAAATTGGGTCATAAAGCAGCAGAGACAGCTCGCAACATCAACAACACATTTGGCCCAGGAACTGCTAACGAACGTACAGTGCAGTGGTGGCTCGACAAGTTTTGCAAAGGAGATGAGAGCCTTGAAGGTGAGGAGCACAGTGGCCGGCCATCAGAAGTTGACGATGACCAACTGAGAGCCATCATTGAAGCTGATCCTCTTACAACTACATGAGAAGTTGCCAAAGAACTCAACCTCGGCCATTCTATGGTCATTGGCATTAGAGCAAATAGGAAAGGTGAAAAAGCTCAGTTAAGTAGGTGCCTCGTGAGCTAACCAAAAATCAAAAGAAAATTGTCATTTTTAATTGTTTGTTGTCTTCTCTCATGGTAGCCAACAACAATGGACCATTTCTCCATCAGATTGCGATGTGCGACAAAAAGTGGATTTTATACGACAACCTGTGATGACCAGCTCAGTGGTTGGACTGAGAAGCAGCTCCAAAGCACTTCCCAAAGCCAAACTTGACCCCCAAAATGTCATGGTCACTGTTTGGTGGTCTGCTGCCAGTCTGATCCACTACAGCTTTTTGAATCCCAGCGAAACCATCATATTTGAGAAGTGTGTTCAGCAAATCCATGAGATGCACTGAAAACTGCAACACCTGCACCCAGCACTGGTCAACAGAAAGGGCCCAGTTCTTCTCCATGACAACACCTGACCGCATGTCGCACAACCAACGCCTCAAAAGTTGAACGAATTGGGCTATGAAGTTTTGCCTCATCCGCCATATTCCCCTGACCCCTCGCCAACTGACTACCACGTCTTCAAGCATCTCGACAACTTTTTGCAGGGAAAACACTTCCAGCAGGATGCAGAAAATGCTTTCCAAGAGTTTGTTGAATCCCAAAGCACAGATTTTTATGGTACAGGAATAAATAAACTTATTTCTCGTTGGCAAAAATGTGTTGATTGTAATGGTTCCTATTTTGATTAATAAAGATGTGTTCGAGCCTAGTTATAATGATTTAAAATTTATGGTCCAAAACTGCAATTACTTTTGCACCAACCTAAATAATGGTTTTGAGAATTGTGAGCACGTAGACAGTTTCTCCTGAGAAATTGGTCTGTTTCTCATAAAGGGAAAGTCTGTGAAGGAACCAGTTCCTCCTCTTGCCCTGGCTGCCAGGAAGCTCAGAGAGTAATTTAGTGCCTCCTCCCATAGAAAATAATAGAAATAGTTCTTGCAACCCAGCCAATTTCTGTAAACAATTATAAGCCCTTTATGTGAATTAAATCAATTTAATTGTTCAAAACAATCTAACGAGATTGGTGCCACAGACAGGGAAACAAAGCTAAGGACCACACGTAGCTAGAAAACGGAAATGCAGGGACAGGAATCCAAGCAATTTGGCTCAGACAATCTAAGGTTTTGACCTCCACAGTGTGCTGTTCTCAGTAGCTGTGTTAAACCTGACAGAGATTCTTCCTTCTCTTCCAGGGCCCTGAGTTTAATTTATAAAATGCACATGCTCACACACACACACACACACACAGATATACACATATCTGCATATGTATGCATATATACCATATACACACATGTACGCACACAGATACACACATATCTGCATACACACGCATACATACCGTATACACACATATACACACAAGGATATACACATATCTGCATACGTATGCATATATACCATATATACACACACATACAAATACACACATGCCTGCTTTGTCAGCTGCCTCATTTTTTTCCTGGATATCTATAAGGTAGAAGATGAGGTCTCTAATACTTATGAAAAAGAGGGTAAAGAGGCCTCTAATGTGTGGCTTGGACAAGGTCATTTGACCTTTAACTTCTAGTGTCGTCATCTCTAAGATAAGAACCACTGTGTCCAGGTGCCCTCCCAGCTTTGGGGTGCCCTCCCATATGCTAAGTATCAGGGACTGTAAGAGTAACTGCCACCCTTGCTCCAAAAAACCATTAACATAGGAGCAAAAAGCTAAGAGTGTGGCCAACTAGCAGGATAGAGCCACCTGCAGCCACCATCAAATGGGTCACCATCAGAGGCACGGCAGTGTCACCAAGCTGCAGGAGTATGAGCGGCCGGCCCTCCCCTGGACTTGGCCCAAAGCCCCTGCTCCTTTGGGGGTGGGGAGGGGTGATGACAAGCACAGTGGGTCATGGGCCAAGAGAAAGGGCTCGGTCCCAGCTCAGCCAGTGACCTGCCTGGTGGCCTCACACGAGGTTCTCAGCTGTCTGGGTCTCAGCACTGCATTGGCTCCATCCTAACTTCTGATACTTCCAAGAAGCTCCTCCTCTAGGCTGAGCTCAGCTGCACTCCTCCAGGCAAGTTCCATTTGCAACAAACCGTCCTGCTTTTGGGGTCACACCACATATATCCCTGATTCTGCAGCTTTATAGAGCAAGGCTTTGATGCCAAATGAGTTTGGGTTTAAGAACGGTTCCTGCCACTTACTGAGTGACATTGCCAGGTTGTGCAATCCCCCAAGCCTCTATCGTCTCACCTGTCAAGAAGGGGTAAGAACACAAAGGTCTTAGAGTTGGAGAATGTTGGGATGGGCAAGCCAACGGGATGAGCCCATGCACCTCAGGGCTTTGGCATGTGACAGGCCAGTCTCTTCCCCTCTCTCATGCCACTGCACAGATTAGGATGCCCTCCACTTCTGTTTTGAGGTGGCTTTATTGGTTTGTTCATTCATTTGACACACATTTATTAAGCACCTATTATACGCCAAAAGATAGCTCTCTCAGTGAGCCCTCTCTCAGTTCCTAGTGCTTGGGATTTGGCTTCTGCAAAGGGCAGCCTTCGTATGGCTCACCGTCAGTCTCCACGTCTGACTAAAATGGCTTTGAGCTGGAACCTTCATAGCATGAGGAGCCTACGTCTTCACTGAGCACCTTGTAAACAGTTCGCGGCCTTCCCTGCCACCTGGGCAGTGCCTGCATGGAGATTTGAAATGGGGACGACTTTGTACACACGACTTGATTTGACTTGGACAGTCCCCACCCCGAGGGAGGCCTCTTGGGTGCAGAGATAGAAACTATCAAGGCGGGAACATCAGAAGGTCCCCAGAAATTATCTGAAACATTTCCCCGGTAGAAACGGATGATTTGCATAATAAAGCTCCTTCCCTTCTGTCTGTCTTTCTATCTGTCTGGACCTCTCTCTGCCTTTTTCTCCTCTGGCCGAAATCTCTCCACGCTCCCACAGCAAGGCAGTCTCTGTCTGGTTCCTATAAACACTGCCACGTCTGTGCCGCAGAGCTTTAAAAAGCAGCATGCTGCGGCGGACTCTGTATTGGCTTCGGTGTTAGGGGTACTTTGGTTTTCTTCATTCATCCAACAGGTATTTAGTAAGCACCTACTGCATGTCAAGGACTGCTCTAGGTGCTGGGGTTTCAGCAATAAGCAAGACAGGAAAAGTCCCTGCCCTTGTGGAGCGTTTCATTCTGGTGAAAGTGACACTAAACAAATCAACTTATAAACATATCATTTTGGGACATGATGAGTGCTAAGGAGAATAATAAATCAGAGCAAGTGGTGGTGAGAAAAGGGGACACTGTTTGAGCTATCGCCGCTGGGGGAGACATTTTTTGAGAAGATGCCATTTCAGCAGGGACCTGAGGGAAGTGAGGGAGGCGTGGGCTGTGCAGACGTCGGCGAGGAGAGCCTTCCAGGCAGCAGGAACCATTTCAGTGGAGACTAAATGTGCATCTCACTATTGACTACCTGTGTCAGTCTGACCCACTGGGACAGCCCACAACCACCCTTTTAGATCCTCCAACATCCCTGGGGCTAGGAACCCACAAACTGCATTTCCTGACTCCTGCACTAGCTGGTACCAGTTAGACCTCACCTGTGGGAGACACTGGTGCAAGACTGGAGGCCGGAGGAATAAAGAATATCTTCTGCTTCTAGTCAAAGCTCCAGCGCCACCAGTGGTGGGGGCTCCAGCAGCATCAGTGACAAAGTCATCAGCCAAATCAGTGACAGCAGCTCCAGCATCTGCCCAGCAGTGTCAGTGAGGAGGGGGAGCTCGGGCTCCAGGGAAGTGCTGCCCGACGGCTCCTGTGCTCCCAGCCCCGCAGGTGCCTCTGCAACCCTTCCCTGCGTTCAGTGCCTCTCAGTTGGAAACGTTATATCCATTGTCCTGAGTGGAACATCGACCAATGCACGAGCTCTGTGACCTTGACATGGCTCCTCTGAGCCTTAGTCCTTACCTATAAAATAAGTAGAAATGTTATAGGCTTTCCTTTTTTTTTTTTATTGTGAGGATTAAGGTAATAGATGCGGTACCTAGCTCTATTAGTTTCCTACTGGTACCACAACAAATACTACAAATTTAGTGGCTTAAAATAATGCAAATTTCTCTTCTTATATTTCTGGAGGTCAGAATCTGAAATGGGTCTCACTGGACCAAAGCCGAGGAGTCGGCAGGGCTGTGTTTCTTCTGGAGGCTCTAGGGGAGGAGAGTTGGTTTCCTTGCCTTTTCCAGCCCCTGTGACCTGCCTGAATTACTGGCTCATGGTCCTTTCCCCCATCTTCAAAGCCAGCAGTGCTGGGCATGTCCCTCTGAGGCTGCCACCTGTCTGGTTCTCTCTCTGCCTCCCTTTTCTACTTGTAAGAATCCTATGACTACATCGGGATCACCCTGGTACCCAGGAAAATCTCCCCATCTCGAAGTCAGCCAATCAGCAGCCTTCATTCCATCTGTGACCTTAATTCCTTTGTCACATAACCTAACATATCCATGGGTTCTGGGGATTAGGAAGTGGCCACATCTTGGGAGTGGTGGTGGTCATTATTCTACCACCCATCCTAGTACGTAACAGGAATTCAAACAAAGGAACCATTTTTAGAGCCGGAAGACTCACTGAGATCTAATCTAATCCCCTCTTTCTGCAAAGCAAAATCCATGTTCAGAGAGGGTGCTTGGACACAGGAAGCTGGCCCTCTCTGTCTACTGTACCTGTCTACATGGGTGCTCATGGGGATGCCAGGGGGACTGCGACACCGTGTGTCTATTGGGGCTGTGAGAGCAGGGACTGCCTGGGCAGCTGGACACCTGGTGCATCATGGCAGGCTTTTTATTTTTTCTCAACAAATCACCAGCTGTGAGAGCCTGTGGGTGTAGAGAGCAGGAGCACCTGCTACCAGGAGCCCTGAGCATGGCACCAGCCCCTACCCCAGTGCGTCCCAGTTCTGACCTCAGAACCCAGGGCTGGACTGGCCCTCGGAAGGCATCTTGTTCGGTCCTTGATGGTACTAGTGGGGACACACAGTCCAGAGAGGTGTCGTGATGGAACCCAAACCTGACCCCCGCCCAGTATGTGACACCCAGTTTTTGTGTGATCCCTCTCCATGGCTGCCACCTGGAAGGGCTCAGCAAGACTGATGCCCAGGAAATCATTACCGAGGATATTCAGATGCTGCCACTGAGCATTTGCTCCCAGCTGTGTCTCACCTGCCCAGTCAAAGTGGGTGGGTCCCAGGGCCCCATGTTTGGCGCTTGGCAGGTTCCACTCACTATTTCCTCAGGGAGCTCTGCGGCTCATGAAACCATAAAATGGGCATCATTGCCGTTTCATTAAATGCCCAGTGTGTGAAGAGTGGGTTACGGGATCTTGCAGAGCAATTTGGGATGTGTCTGTACCCACAAGGCATGTCCACGAGGTACGTTTGTGACTTTCCTCTGCTCTCTAGATTGGCAGCCTCTTCATCTTGGGCCTGAGGTGGGGCAACTGTCTCATGCTGCCCCCGCCTGCACAACGGAGCCATTCTGCTGGTGTCCCAGTGCTAGGGTCTGACTGCATATGTCCCTCCGAATCCATAGGCTGAAGCCTAATCCACAAACTGATGGTATTAGGAGAGGGGCCTTTTGGGAGGTGATGAGGTGACCTGCCCTCACGAATGGGACGACTGCGTTTATAAAAGAGAATTACAAAGCATTCTCACATCCATGATCTGACTCAATCGTCCTTCTGGTCCCTGGAGATAAGCATTTGTGTCATTCCCATTTCACAGGTGAGAAAAACAAGCCTCTGTCCAAGGTGATGGGCAGCTTGTTTGGGGTCACACAGCTGTGGTGAGGGGAAGGGGAGGCTGGACCCCAGCTCGGCTGACTCAGCCGCCCTGGGCCACGCACTGTGATGCACGGTGGGGTCCTCCAGAGAGCCAGTGAGCATCAAAATCCCAGCAGTGACATTACCGGGTACAAAAAGAGCAGGAAAAGTGTGTCAACTTAACGGCTGACACCAGAGTGTCTCTAAGAAAAATGCTGTTGGCTGAGAAAAGTATTTTGGTAAATGCTTGGGATAGAAGGTGTCTGCTGAACTTCTGCGTGTCGGCTGCTCTGGAAAGGGCAGGAAGCTGCTCAAAACACTAGAAGGGAAAGAAATCAGGGTTCCAGGGGCCTCTGGGAAGGCAGAGGGGGTAATGAGCAGAGATGAGGGGAGGAGGAGGCCGCGGAGCAGTAGGATGCCATGAACCCCATGGAGCAAGCTCCCCACTGCCCCGAGCTCCCAGGTGACTTGGTGTGCGTGGTTGTTCTTGAGGAAACCAAGAAAGGTGCTAAATTTCAGGTTGGGATTATTATGGTAGGAGACGAGGCAGCTTGCATCAGAGCTGGTACCCAAGGAGCAGAGAAGGCTCCAAGCACAGCGACACTCAGGACTTCAAAGAAATTTTGAACTTCCCTGTGCCATGGAATTAGGGTACAGGCAATTCCTCCAGCCCTCAGAAGCATGGAGGCCCCAGCAAACTCAGAGGTGGCACAAGGATGGCACCTACCACAGACATGACATAGAAAGCACCATGTGCTTTGGCGGAACCCTCAACAATTCTCTAAATCTACAGTGAGGCTAGTCACTAAAGCAGGAGTTTCTTGCTCTGTGGAGTGAAGGAGTATGGGAGCTCTTTCCAGGCATGCTCTGTGTTCCGAGACCCCAAGGCCCTGGAAGGTGGTTTCTGAGCTGCTTTCCGGCCGCCTTTGGCCATTGGTGTTCTGTAGGCAGGCACCTATCTCCTTGGGCTGCTGCTCCTTTGCTCGGGATGGCTCACAACAGTTGTCCCTCTAGCCAGGGACAAGGGACCTCCAAGATGCAGCTAGTTTAGGAGTAAAATGGGGTGACCCTCAGTGGTCATCCATCTTGGCTAACACCTTAAGAATGAAAACAGAGCAACAAAGGAGGAGGGCCAGGGTCTTCTGAGAGCAGGAGACTTTGGTGGCAGAGGCCAAGATAAGACCTCTGAGGCACTATGTCCCTGCCACCCTCTGCCAAGCTCCCTCTGCCAGGCTTAGGGGATGGTGCCATCTTTCTAACTGACAAGGGCAAGCCCAGGTCATCTAATGTCCCCTCTTCTCTCTTCAGTCATCTCTAGGTGGATACAGGTGAGCAACAGCCTTTAGGTAAGGCTGCCACAGACAGCAGGGCCTAGGAGGGCTGACGGCCCCCGTGGCTTCCTGCCTGGGCACTTGCCTTGGTTTTCGGCAGGTGCATTTGCTGGGCAGGAGGCTGGGGAGGTGGGGGGTAGTTGACCTCTCTTGCCCCTCACATACCAAGAGCCCACCAGGCACAAAGCCCAGCTCCTGCCCAAATCGGTGGCCCTATCTCTGCCTTTCCCCTGCCCTGTCCTCTGTCTGTCTATTGTGTCTACACTTCTGTGACCACACGGATTTATTTTATGTTCATCTGGCTCTGCTACCCACATGTGTTGTCCATGCAGGTCCAGCAAACAGGGCCTCAGACCTGGCCACCTCAGGGAATGCGTTTTTTGAGGGCAAAGTGTTCCGACAGTCTGGAGAAAGCTTGTGATTTCAACTCGCCTCTGGCATGAATCCACTTGAATAGACTTTCTTGCCTTAAAAAAACCAGGCCCCATGTAACTCAGAGAACACACTTGAGCACTGAAGAGAAAAAGAAGTCAGCTGCCTCCAACACGGCCACTGGGACCCACTCGCAAGCCAGTACGCGCCCTTGTCTCTGAAGGGCTGGGGCCAGCTCTGGGCTGTTGGGCAGCCCCAGAATCCAGCTCAGGCCCCTGCAACTGTGAACCAGAGCCTCTGTGGACAAGCGGCACGCTGCCATTCCCTCAGGCACTAGGGTGGCATTAGAAATGTCATGAGATGCAGAAAGTTGTTTTTACCAGGAGGTGGCTGACGGCCTTCATGGGGTGGGAGTGAGAATGCCACGGGGGTGCTCAGAAATGGCAAGGGAAGGCAGGTCCCACTAACCTGGGGCTTTGGCTGAGCCCGGTGGGAGTGGGCAGCTCAGCATCAGAGCTGAAGGGGAGACGCCCTCATGTGCCTGCTCAGCCTGGCCTCTACATATGCTTAAATGGCCGTTCAGACAGTGCCTCAAGTCACCAAGCCTCTAGAGTGCCCCAAATGCCTCATCCGGGCTGGTCGCTGCCACAGGGCTTCCGTCACTCCCCTTCCCTGCCATGGCAGAGCCTGCTGGGGCCACATGCCCCCATCCCACCATACCCGGCGGCGACCCAGCCCTTTCACTGCCTGTCACTAGGCAGAACATTTACTGCTCACTCCTGATCTCACTTTCTTTATGGAGCGCATTTCGCTGGCATGACACTCTCCATCCTGTCTCTGCCCACCCCTCACTCACTCCTCCCAGGAGATGAGAAAGAACTTAGCTAATTGGTTAAGTTGGGGAGAGAAATGGCCTGCACAATTTAGTTCCTCCCTTTCTTTCTGGGGTCTATTTGGCTGGAAGAGCACACGCTCTGTGCTCTGTGTTCTGAGGTTTTTAGGGATGAGCCCTGTCAGGGAGGCCATGAGTGGGTGATAAGCTCAGTCCAGGAGCATGAACTCATGAGGCTGTCCTGGCCAGCAGAGCTAAAGCCAACTCTCCAGGTAGTCCTTATCCACACTGAAAGTGACATTGCTATCCCAACTCTGTGTCTATTTCTCAATTGGTCTCAACTCGGGCTGGAAAGAGCAGGAGTGTTCATTGCTGGTGCCCTCAGATCCCATCCCTGGGGACATGAGTCACAATTTCCCTTTTGCTGACACTGCTTTGAGGGAGTCGCTGCCTCTTACAAACCAAAGGGCTCTAGCCAGGGTGACTTCCCTGACCCTAATGTCTGAAGCATTGCCCCAGCACATTCCCTATGGTAATATTTCATTTTTACTCAATTAAATAAATCTCTCTTTCTAGAGGTGAAAGTTTGGACTCTTTCCCCCATTTTTAGGCACTGGGCAGTTTTCCTAAACTGACAAGGGTGGCATAAATAAATAAGACCCAGGGGCTAGGACTCAATTCATGGCCACTATGAACTAGGGGTGGGAAACCCAGAAAGGGGCCGATCATTCTAGAGTCTAGAGCGATGGCAGTGACAGCTCCAAGCCCTGGCCTTTTTGCATCCATGTCTTTTGTCCTGTAACTGTATGGGCCCCTCCTACTCTGACTCTGAGCTTGGCCATGTGATTTACTTTAGACAGTAGGATTTGGGGAGATTTTAGGCTTGAAAGACTGCTTGTGTTTTCTACTTTTCTTGGAGCGCGGGAGCTCCATGAGAGTGCCAAGCTAGCCTGCGGGAAGACAAGACACATGTGACAGAGCCGAGGCCCACCTAGATCCGCCAGCTGACCACCGGACATGTGCAAGAACCTCAGCTGACCCCAAGAAGAATTTCGAGGCCAAGCCCTGTCAGGATTAACAGAACCACAAAGCTGGGCCTGTAGACTTGTGGACAATAAGAAATGCTGCTATCTTAAGCAAATGCATTTCTAGGTGTTTTATTATGCTGTATTAATATGGCAATAGCTGACTGCTATGGGAGCTTTTTTTCTAAAATTATCAACAGACTGGGGAAAGGGTGTCTCCCACGGTGCCCAGCAAGATGCGAGGTGACAGTGTGTTCCGTTCATGCTCACAGGTTTCAGAGCCAGATTGTCAGAGCTCAAATTCCAGTACTATCATTTGCCAGCTTTGTGTTCTTGGTCAGGTTATCCCATCCTTGGTTTTGGTTTAGGTTTTTCGTAAAACAGGAATAAAAATGTGATCTACTTTCTATGGTGGTTGTGAGGATGGAATGAGCTGATGTATGTGAAGTGCTTAGAATGAAGTAGTTCTCGACAGAGATGAACCGCCAGTGGAAGCCTCTGTCCAACTCCCTGAGCTGAACCCTCACTCCTGGGGGGCGGGAACACCCTCCTCTGCCCTCTCCTTCCCCATCGCTTGGCAGAACACCCAGCACAGTAAATATCCACTGTTTGCTGAATGTCTGGAGTGAAATTAGCACTTTTATTAGTACAGATGCAAATTTTAATAATCTATTTCAGCCTAAGGCCAATATCTTTGACCTTTTTATAAAGTGCACATGGAATATTTTACAACCGTACTTCTCCCTCACTCCCTATTGCGCTAGGAAATGAAACTTTGAGCCCTTCTTCGCTGTCTGGCACTTGCATGCACTGTCCCTTTCTACTGCACTTAATGGAAGCATGTCCCAGGAGCTCCTCTGGAGTGAGCCAGGTGGGGTGAGGGGCACCCTCCCAGGCCAGAAGAGACGGAGCTGGAGGAATCACCTTCTTCCAATAATCCGCAGACTGGCTTTTTCCCAGCCACCCGCTTTTTGCTTCAGAGCCTCCGCCACCTGACAGCATCTGAACCTGGCTCCTGGACAGTTTGTCTCCCTCCTGGCTGCGTGGGGAGTTACTTAGGACACTACCCACTGCTTTCCCTTCCTGGTGTCCCCTGTGCATGAGGGGGATGGGAAGGAAAGTTACCCTTGGGTCCCCATCCTGCTGTGACTTTCTGGCTTGAAATTGAGGCAGAATCTCCCCAGTCTTATTAACCAGGTTTACCCATGGCCATCTGGAGGAGACGGGGCTCAAGCCTCATGCCCATCACCAAGCTGTAGGCAAAATTCTGTGTATGTAGCCCTGTACCGAAGGAAACTACAGCTTCTATCGTATTTTCAAAGGCCGCTGGACCACACCCTCCAGCTCTGGGAAAATGAATCCGTCCTGTGAGCCTCACTTTCTCCATCTGCAAAATGAAGGTGATGACGACATTCTCTGACTTCACTTTAGAGAGATATTGGAAATGAGAAAATGGATCTCAACCATAAACTGCTAGGCAAATACAGGCAATTATCAATATTTCATTATGCCACTTGTTAATTCAGAAAATAGGTAGTTTAAATTTCAAAAGATGTTGTACAAATTTTATATATACTGACATATATATATATGTATATATAAAATTCTCATTTTTTTCCTTGGCTGTGAGCATTAGTGGAATTCAGATTAAAGGACAGGATATGGATAAGAAAATGGACAGAGTCTTTTTCAAAAATGATCGTAGATATTACTAATACTATGGACCTTATGTACACCATCTAATTCCATCCTCACAACAGCCCCACAATGGAAGTTTATGTCATTTCCTTTTTCCAGGTGAGGGTTCCAAGACCCAGAAAGGCTCAGAAAGGCTGAAAGAATTACTTGAGGGCAACGGCCAAGCTGGGATGTGAGGGCAGCCGGGTTACCGTCCCACGCTTAACCAAGGTGCCATCAGCTGTGTCTTGTTTTATAAACCTACAAGAGTAGGAATGTGGTTGTTCATTTGACACTATCTATCTCTAGGCAAAATGACTTTGTCTTTCGGGGCTCTGTAGAAGTGCCTGATTCTAAACGCTGGGCTTCAAATCTGACCCAGCTCTGCTGCCCCTCATTCAGGGCGCTTAAGGACAGCCCCCTAAGGCAACTCCAGCACCACTGTGGGCCTCGTTTTTCTCTCTGGGGAATGGTACACTCCTTCCTCCCTCGCAGAAGCAATCAGGCTGACACCTGGTGTGACGTTGGCGCTCATTCCACACCTGCATCTTTTCCTTTTCTTGCGTGTGAATGTTAGGACCGGAGAGGCCAGCAACAGGAGAGGGAGGGAGGGAGGGAGGGCCACCATGCGCCTTCGCCTCCCAGAAACCTGGGTTTGCTTCATCTCTGTGGTTGGAGCAACCAGAGCGGCAGCAGTGGAGAGACTGCCCAGCAGTGATCCTGTCTGTCCTGGCTTCTCCAGACTCCTGGGGTGACTCCCTGGGTGGCCCTGTGTCCCCTCTCTGCCCCCAATAGCAGGGCTGCTGGGAAGATGACATGAGAAGGTACCCTGTGGCGCCCAGCGGCGCCCAGCACAGAGCCTGCGGGAGGAGTAGTGATGATGCCCCTCCCGTGCTGTCAGCCCGGGTCCCAGCACGCCTGGCCTTGCGGTCCTGGCCCGTGAAGGGGCTGGAGTTGCGCGGGAAAGGGACAGGCACCCACCTTTGACAGCTCCCTCCTCTTCATGCTTCTCAAAGAGCAGGTAGTGTGGGTTTTCGGGGATAAAGGGCAGGCTCACCAGCTGGATGATGGAGGGGACGACAATCACGCCAAATAGGTACAGCCAGGTGCTCTCCTGCAAGGAGAAGATGCAGCTGAGTGCAGGTGGCCTTTGGTCACTATGCTGGAGCCTGGGCACTGAGCCGTGCAGCTTGGGCTCTGCAGACTGCCTCCCTGCCTGGCCCAATCCCCATGAACAAAGGCTGTGGGAGGTAAGTGACCCAGGCTCGGTGCCAGCCCCGTGTACATGGAACTTTCTATATGAGGCCAGTGACTCCTCAGAGCCCCTGGGAAGGGACCTGGGCTGGCTCTGAAAAGCAGGTGACTCAGGCAGCCAAATCCACCACCCTGGGGCACCATGGTGAGCCCGGGGGTCCCTGAGTCTCCTTCTCTTCACCCCCCACAGCCGCCTCCTGGCAGGCTGCCATGAGAATGGAACCTGCACACAGTAGGGGCGCAGAGGCAATGTCGGTGACACCAACAGACACGTCCACGGCTCACGATGCCCGACTGTCTCTCTCGTCAGTGAGGGTGCAAAAAGGGCAGCTGGAGCTCTCCCAGCCCCCATGGGAGTTGGGGGCCAGGAGCGCAGGCTGCCCTTGGGTAGGGAGGACCGCTCCTTTTGCAGAGAGCTGTGATGGGCCAGCAGGCTCCGCAACGTGCACCGCACAAGAGGCAGCCGTCACTGCCGTGCAGCTCACACGCAGCATGGAGCTGGGGGCATTATGCCCATTAAGGAAGCATCGTCCTTCCTCATCTGCTTTTTCCTTACCCAGGTTTATGAATAAGGTCTCACCGTGCCACCGAAGGAAGAGTCATGAGGCAGTTCTGATGGGGAGAAGGATGAGATGCCAAGTCCTCACACCACGTTCTTGACATATTTTATTTCCCAAGAAAGTAAAAGAGACAGCCAGGGAGAAAATAAGATACATTCAGATCTTAAAAGCAAAGATCTGACGGGCGAAGGCTCTGCTGGATTCAGGGCAGGATCCTTGCGCCCCGGCACTGTCGACGACTCAGCCCACAGCCTCCCCACCTCGCCTATGGCTGCTCTTGGGAGGCAGAATTTCCCTCTCTCACTCTCCTGAGAGTCACTCCCTACTGAGGTCCGTGGCAACAGAGACCCTGTGAAGTTTAGGATCCCACGAGGGGAGAGCAGCAGGGCCCCGAAGCACAGAGCAAGCTGGGACGTGGCCTTTGTGGCCATGGTTGGCCCAGTACTTATCTGCAGGGCACCTTCAATTTGACTCCCCTTTGTGTGCCTGTAACAATTTTTATTCACAAAACTCCTCTCGCTTCACTAGCCGGCACAGCCCTTCCAACACCCTTTGAGGAATCAGCAGGGCCAACGCCAGCTTTCCAGTTAGGGACAGAGCTCTGGATGGACGACGGTGAGAGGAGATAGGAGGTGGACTCGTGTTGCCAGGGGCTGGGGGCTGGGGAGTGGCTGCTAATTTGTGTGGGGTTTCATTCTAGGGTGATGGAAATATTCTGGAATTAGGTAAGGCTGATGGCTGCATGACTTCGTGAATAGATTAAAACCCACCGAGTTGTATACTTTAAAAGGATGAATTTTATGGTTTGTGAATTATAACTCAATAAAAGACCATGGAGAAAAAACCCCAACATGCATATAAGTGGAATTTCCACTGGACCTATATGTGTTTTGCTGCTGTTGTTGTTTATTTTTTCTCTCAGAGATTTCTGCCTCAGTAAGAACAAAAACAGAAGCCAGGAAAAGACAAAGGAACCAACTCAATTAAGGTCCTACCACGAGCTGGGCACAGCGTGAGCCTTCCCCGTGAGTCTGCTTGCACCTCGAGGTAGTCCAGAGGGGCTGGTACTACTGTTGCATGTTAGAGGTTTGGCTGGGGGAACATATGTGCTCAGGCCTCCCAGCCGGGAGCCACACAGGGGGAAGCAAGCCCAATCTTTTCCCACAGCATCGTAATAGAGGGGCACTTCCCAGGGCTGGCATCTGTGGAGCCACCACTGGGTGGAAGAAGGAGAGGAGCTGGAAGGGCACCCCAGAGTGCAAACAGCATGTACAGACACACGGAGGCATGATCCACCCAGGCTCATCAGGTATCAGCAACTGTGGTGGCACACAAGGTCAGCAGACCAGAGGTGTGGGGCTGAGGATGGAGCCTGGGGAAGAGATCAGGTCACGGGTGGCTTTGCTGCCTTTCCCTGGTCTTGGACTTAGCTGGAGGACAGCCAGGAGCCTTTGCAGGGTCTATACCCTTAACTGAGATGGACACTCTTGAGTTCCTTGAATCTATAATTCAGCATTTTTGGAATCTTATGGTCAGTGGGTACATTTAACATTGCATGACTGCTCCCAAGAGGATGTCACCAAGTCTGTGGTATAGCCTATGATCCACGGTGTTTCAAGTACAAGGACATGTGGAATCTTTCCTCAGTGGGGGTCACTTTGGTGGCCGTGGTCTGGTTTCTACCCCTAAAAAGGTGGATGCTGCCAACCGCAGGGTGTATGATCCTCTGCTTGGGATGTTGACAGTCCTGGGTGGGGGAGGAGAATGGCGGTGACTGTTCTGTGGTGGGGTCAGGGAGTGTCCGGGGTGGAGCTGGGACAATGGTTTAGTCAAGAGGGACTGAGGTTAGCCAACAGCAGAATTCATGAACTTGGCTTTTTTCAGAGCATGTTCAGAGCCATCCTGGTAATGCTGGCCAACCACAGGGGAGGTGGTGTACTTAGGACTGATTCTTCCCCTCTTCTTCTGCCAGAAGTGTGATGCGTGTGTGTGCAGGTGAGTGTGTTAAGAGGAGCCTTTCCTTCCATGTTGTACCACGTGGCCCACCCAAATGCAGTTGGCTCTTGAGCAACATAGATTTGAACTGCACAGGTCAACTTATACATGGATTTTCTTCCACCTCTGCCACCCCAGAGACAGCAAGACCAACCCTCTCTCTTCATCCTCCTCCTCAGCCTACTCGATGTGAAGATGACAAGGATGAAGACCTTTATGATGAGCCACTGCCACTTTGTGAATAGTAAATATACTTTCTCTTCCTATGACTTTCCTAATAACATTTTTTCTCTAGCTTACTTACTGTAAGAATGCAGCATATAATACATATAACATAGAAAATACATGTTAATCGACTGTTTATGTCATCAGTATGGCTTCTGGTCAACAGTAGGCTGTTAGTAGTTAACTTGGGGGAGTCAAAAGTTATACACAGATTTTCGACTACATGAGGGGCCAGTTATTATGGCTGACTCTGGCATGGTTCAAACTGTCATAGTGAAAGTAGCCAGGGTGACCTGCATGTGTGGAACGCTGCACCCCGTGCTTCGCAGAAATATTTCTGACAACGAACGCCTCCCCTCCCAGTGACAGTGGTAAAGACACACTAACTGTAACCAGTTCCACGAACAAAAATACCTCTTTGCAGTTCTCTTATGTTTCAGGTTTCCAGGCCAGTAAGACTGGCTGACCAGAACTTTGTAATTTTCTGTTTCACAGATCCCTTCCCTTTTGAGTTGTTTTCCAGAAATGGTGGACCCTCCTTGCAGTGACGAGATCATCACATGGCCTCACACTGCCCAATTGTTCAGAGAGGACAAGACAAGCGACAATCCACCACAGATCTTGCCCAAGATCCTCTGAGCGACCTGCTCTGCACAGCCCGCATGCACATGAGACAGGAAGAATGACCGATGTCATCCGCTGTTCCCCAGCTCATAGTATGGCTCAAATCTCCCTGGGAGGGGTTTTTCTGCCATTTTTGATCGTGGGGAGCATGTGCCGGTGTGATTTCTCTCTGCACGCACCCTGCACTCCACCCCAAACATGGGATGACGCTCGCCCACTCTAAGAAAACCCCCAACCGGACCCTGTAGGTCGAGAGAAGGATTTGAGGCAGTCCTCCCACAGGAGGATTTGAGGATTCCTGGTTGGCATCCTCCACAACAAATCTCCTTTCGTCCTTGGTAACTGGCTCTCTGTTACAAGCAACAGAGGGGAGCCTCCTTGAGGGCTGGTTACTGTAACCGGCATCGACACTCCCAGCCCGAGCAGTGGCTTGCAGCCTGGGCCCAGCGACCTGGCAAGGGGCTGGAGCACCGCCCCCGCGCAGGCTGTCTGGGTTGAATTCTACCTCTACCTGCTCACTGTGGCCGTGGCAGGTCACCCAGATGCCCAGGCCTCTGTTTCTCATCTGTGAAAATGGGGATAATGGAAATGCCTTCACAGGGACGACTGTCGGTGGGAGGATTAGCAAGTTAGTGGATGTGACGCATGCCAGTGCGGACTGCACACCGCCAGTGCTCAGCAGGAGAGAGCAGTCTTTGTGACCAGCATGGGACACAGCTCGTGCCCTCGTTCCTCACAGGAGCCCTCTCACAGAGCCTGTGCTCTCCTCACGATTCCGAAATACGAGCTGCAGCACAGGGAGCAGCAATGGCTCACCGGGGCCACAATTCGATCCCAGAGACGTGACTGAGCACCAAGGCTGGGGTCCCAGAACCTGAATTCCGATCTGCAAGGCCCGACAAGATGTGCCTTGGTGACCAGGGAGGAGCTGAGAGACCGCCAGACCGGGGGTGGGGCCGGGTGAGTTGGGACAGACTTCCTCCCACCTGCCTCGGGCCAAAGAATCCTCAGGGGACCTCAGTGTGCTCTTGGGCACTTGGTCCAGCGAGGAGGCAGCACTCAGTGTTTGGCATTAGATGTGCACTGCCTTATAAGGGCTTTCTTATGCATTGGTCACTTTCACAAACAGCCCTTGTCCTCTGCAGAGAGCAGCCTCTGATTGTCTTTTTCAAGAAATGTTCAAAAAGAAGGCATGTTTTTATAAACCACGTATCGCTTGCCTAATGCAGGACCACAACGACTGTGTGGGTTGATTGAAGCCTGCTGTGTGTGGCAAAACGTGAGAGCATCCGACTTTGTGACACAGGGCGCCAGAGTCTGCGCACCTGCTGTTTCCCTCAGGAGGAAAGAGGAAGAGATGACCGTTAACTCCCCATCAGGTGAGGCGAATTGGTCTTGCCATAACTCTGCTATCCTGCTCTTTAATCTGCAAGGTTTCCATTTTTAAAATAGACTTCTAGGTCACATTCCCCCCAAGCCATAGATGACTTTAGTCCTTTCCATAACTAATATCTTCCTGGAGTGTGATGAGACAGCAAAACAGTTTTTAAGTAGAGTTGGAATCATTGCTCTTACTCCAAGTCAAGTTCTTACGAAAGGACATCCCAGTGTGCCCATGGCCCCAGACAAGTGGAGCAGGAGCTTTGATGCTGGCCACTCACACCACCAACAGGACAAGGCCCCGGAGGCAGCCGATGCCCAGTGCTGTGGCTACGGAGAAGGCAAGAGCAGGACCTACCACGCAAGGCTATTTGGGGAACGAAATGGGATGTTTTTCTTTATCTTTCTTCAGATTTAGGCTCTTCCTGTAATAACGGCTGACTTTCATCAGTGCTGTGCCTGTGCCCTGCTCCCTGCTAAGTGTGTTACAAATACAGCTCCTGTTAAGTCAGCGCAGTCCAGGATGTCATCAAAATAAAACCTGATCTTTGTCTCCTATGAATTTAACCTGTGGAGGTTCCCTTTCCCTGCCCATGCCAGCCCTCAGGTATAGACTGAGCAGAGTCCTGTCCTAGAGTCATAGTTTCAATTGAGACATCAGAATGGCCAGTCCAAAATAATAGTCAAAAGCAACCTGACTGAGTGGATTGGATGACACATCTTCCCTCCCCTCCCCTTCCTGCAGGCCTGTTTTGGGCTGGGAGCCCGCAGTGTGCCACTGGGGCAGGACGAGATGGTTGACTTCTCTGTTTCTCTTCCCCGCCTTTCTACTCTCCCTCCTCTGTCTTGGTAGCCAGTGTCTGACTCCTCCAGGGTACAAATGCGTGAGGATCTAAGTTGGGTCTCTGGAGCTGATGGACATTTAAAGCTGATATTCTTTCCTCGTGAGCACTTTAAGGGGTTCTGGAGAGTCCCAATTCTGAGACCACCCGCCCTCCCTGCAGCTCCCCTATCCTGTGGGTTTGCATCTCTCTCTCTCTCTCTCTCTCTCTCTCTCTCTCTCTCTCTCTCTCTCTCTCTCTCCCTCTCTCCCCCCTTGCAGCCCCAAGCCATTCAGGGTTGAGGCTACTCTGCATATTCATGAAGGTTCCACCCAGCACTCAGCTCCCTGTCCCTGCCAAGGGGGTGAGCTGGAATTGAACCTTCCAAGCTGGGTGCCTGTAAGGTTGGTGTATCAATTATGTTTTATATTTTCTATATTTTATTGTGCTTTGGCATTTGGGGGCCTTGCTCATCCTGGAGAGACTGTGCTTCCCAGGAACAGAGGGGGAAAAAAAGACCTTAGAAATAAAAAATATGATAACAATAACAAAAAAATGCAGTAGATGATGTGGGAGATAAATTTGAGAAAATCTCCCATAAAGAAGAACAAAATGGGCTGGGCGCAGTGGCTCATGCCTATAATCCTGGCACTCTGGAAGGCCGAGGCTGGAGGATCGCTCGAGGTCAGGAGTTCAAGACCAGCCTGAGCAAGAGTGAGACCCTGTCTCTACTAAAAATAGAAAGAAATTATCTGAACAACTAAAAATATATAGAAAAAATTAGCCAGGCATGGTGGCACATGCCCGTAGTCCCAGCTACTCGGGAGGCTGAGGCAGAAGGATTGCTTGAGCCCAGGAGTTCGAGGTTGCTGTGAGCTAGGCTGACCCCACGGCACTCTAGCCCAGGCAACAGAGTGAGACTCTGTCTCAAAAAAAGAAGAAGAAAACAATAAAGAGACAGAGAAAAGTAGAGGGAAGAGTAAAACCAGAAGTAGAACAACAGTCCATTGTATGAATGCTGGAGCTTCAGGGGGAGAGAAAGAGAATAGGAAAAGGGGAAGGGGGAGAAAATTATCAAAGAAGTAACATAATCAATTTTCTAGAATGAAAGGAAATGAATCTGTGGATTGATTAGAGACTACTAAGAACCTGCTCAATGAAAGAAAAAGATCCACACCAAAGATGCAATTGTAAAATTTCAGGACAACAGGTGAAAGAAGATTCTAAATGTTTCCAGAGAGAAATAAGAGTTCACATACAAGTGATCAGAAATAAGAAAGGCATCAGATTTCTCATCAGCAATGCCAGATGCTAGAGGATAGTGGAGAAATGCCACATCTATTGGGTTTAAATGTAGAATAAATACATTTTCAGACATGAAAGGTCTTCAAAGCTTTGTCTTCCCTCCATGTTTTCTTTTTAGGAAAGTACTGGAGGAAATCATTTGGAAAAACAAGAAAATAAACCAAGAAAAGAAAGAAGAAGAAGAGGAAGAGGAAGAGGAAGGAAGAAGAAGAAGAAGAAGAAGAAGAAGAAGAAGAAGAAGAAGAAGAAGAAGAAGAAGAAGAAGGAGGAGGAGGAGGAGGAGGAGGAGGAGGAGGAGGAGGAGGAGGAGGAG
>RJWJ010004098.1:0-79235 GCA_004363605.1 Indri indri | reverse complement strand
GTTTTTTTTTGTTTTTTTTTTTTTTTGAGACAGAGTCTCGCTCTGTTGCCCTGGCTAGAGTGAGTGCCGTGGCATTGGCCAAGCTCAACCTCAAACTCCTGGGCTCAAGTGATCTTACTGCCTCAGCCTCCCGAGTAGCTGGGACTACAGGCATGTGCCACCATGCCTAGCTAATTTTTTCTATATATTTTTTGTTGTCCAGATAATTTCTTTCTATTTTTTTTAGTAGAGATGGGATCTTGCTCTTGCTCAGGCTGGTCTCGAACTCCTAAGCTCAAATAATCCGCCCACCTCGGCCTCCCAGAGTGCTAGGATTACAGGCGTGAGCCACCGCGCCTGGCCAAAACGCACAAATCTTAAATGTACAGTTTGATGAATTTTGACAAATGTGTACTTGTGTAGTTGACATGCCTATCAAGCTATAGAACTGTGCCATCCAATACAGTAGCCACTAGCCACATGTGGCTGTTTACATTTAAATTCACTGATATCAGATAAAATTAAAAATATAGTTCCTTGGTTACATTTGCCACATGTCAAGTGCTCAATAGTGACACAGGCTACCAAATTGGACAGCACAGATACAGAATATGTCCATCCCATCACTGCAGACAGTTTTATTGGATAATGCTGCTATAAATATATTCATCTCAGAAAGTTCCTTCATGTCCCTTCACAGCCAAATTCCTTCTCATTAAAACGAAATGAAAAACAAAAAGCCTAAAATCAGGCATACTCGGCTCACTGCGTCCACCACTGGGACCCAAAGACTGGCTCAGCTGGAGTATAAGTCACTGGCAAAACCTGACCACAGCCTCAACTAGTAACTGTACTCTAAACCACCAAGGAAATCACAGACACCACTGACTCTGTGTACTGCCTAAGAAATCATACAAAGATGATGTAGGCACCTAAAACCAAAGCTGAAGTGTTCTATTCAACTAACACCATATTAATATATACACGTTCAGGAAAAATTCTCTCATTCAAAAGCAATTTCAAAAAATCAGAATAACCAACTGCTACATTAGGTGTGTAGATATCAATGGAAGGACACAGGAAATATGAAACCACCAAAGGACCCCAGCAATCACTTAGCAATTCTTTGTAATGCCAGATAAATAGTTCCAAATATTGATTCTAAAGAAGCTCAATAAGATTCAAGAGAAATGTGGAAACCAATACAAAGAAATCAAAAACTCAATTCAGATATGAATGAGAAATTTACCAAGGAGATAGGTATCTTTAAAAAAAACAAAAAACAAACCCAAACAGAAATTCTGGAGCTGAAAAATTCATTGAGGGAAATACAAAATATATTCGAAAGCTTCAAGAATTAAATAGACCAAGCAGAAGAAAGAATCTCAGAATTTAAAGACAGGTCTTTTGAAATAATCCAGTCAGAAAAAAATAAGGGAAAAATATTTAAAAAGAATTAGCAAAGCCTTCCAGATGTCTGGCTCTACATAAAGCAACCAAACTTACAAACTGTTGGTATTCCTGACGGGGAGGAGAGATTAAAAAGTTTAGAAAATCTATTTAAGGAACTAATCAATGAAAACTTCTCAGGGCTAGCAAAAGAGTTAGACATTTAGATACAAGAGGCCCAACAATCCCCAGGCAAATACACTACAAAAAGGACTTCACCACTGCACATTATAATCAGAATGATTAAAGTCAAAACGAAAGAAACAATTTTAAAACTAGCAAGAGAAAACTGTCTAGTTCCCTATAAAGGAAACTCCATCAGACTAATAGCAGACCTTTCTGCAGAAACCTTACTGGCCAGAAGAGAATGGAATGGCATTTTCAAAGTGCTGAAAGAAAAAAACCTGACAGCCAAGAATTTTATATCCTGCCTAAATAAGCTTCATAAATGAAGGAGAAAAAACATCTTTCCCAGATAAGCACGTGCTGAGAGAATTTGTCACCACTAGACCAGCTCTACAGGAAATGCTCAAAGTTGTCTTAAACATGGAAAAGGAAGGCCAATATTCATCATCAAGAAAATACATGAAAATATAAAACTCAAAGGTCTAATAAAGCAATCACACAAAGGAGGAAGAGAAAGGAATTAAATGGTACCATGACAGAAGTTCAGCACACCACAAAGACAAAAAGAGAAAAAGGAACAAAGAATATATGAAACACCCAGAATTCAATTAATATGACAAGAATAAAGCCTCACATACCAAATATTAACCTTGAATGTAAATGGATTAAATGCTTCACTTAAAAGATACAGATTGGCAGAATGGATACAAAAAAAAAAAAACATGATCCAACTGTATGCTACTTACAAGAAACTCACCTTACCCATAGACATATACAGACTGAAAGTAAAGGGGTGGAAAAAGATATTCAATGCAAACAGAAACCAAAAGCAAGTAAGAATAGCTATATTTATATCAGAGAGAACAGACTTTAAATCAAAAACAGTACAAAAAAAGACAAGGTCATTATATAATGCTGAAGGTATCAATTTATGCAAGAAGATACAATGATTCTAAATATATATGTGCCCAACATCGAGCACCTAGATTCACAAAACAAATATTATTAGACTTAAAAGAAAGATATAGAGAGCAACATAAAAATAGTGGGAGACTTCAATGCACAACTCACAGCACTAGACAGATCATCGAGACACAAAATCAACAAAGAAACGTTGTACTTAAATTGGACTTTAGACCAAACGGACATAACAGACATTTTCAGAATATTCCACTCAACAACTACAGAATATACATTCTTTTCATCAGCACATGGAACAAAGATAGACCACATTTTGGGTCACAAAACAAATCTTAAAACATTGCAAAAAATCAAAATCATATCAAGTACCTTCTCAGACCACAGGAGAATAAAGCTAGAAATCAACACAGAATTAAAAAAATAAAGCATTTCTACACACCAACAATGACCAAGCTGAGAACTAAATCAAAACAAATCAAAAACTCAATCCCATTTATAATAGCTGCAAAAAAATAGAATACTTAGGAATAAATTTAACCAAGGAGAGAAAGATCTCTACAAGGAGAACTACAAATCACTGATGAACAAAATCATAGGAAGCTACAAACAAGTGGAAAAATGTCTCATGCTCATGGATCAGAAGAATCAATATTGTTAAAATGTCCATACTGCCCAAAGCAGTCTGCCACTCAACTGATGAATGGATAAAGAAAATGTGGTATATATATATATATATATATATATATATATATATAATGGAGTACTACTCAATGATAAGAAGGAATGAAATAATATCTTTTACAGCTACTTGGATGAAACTGGAGGCCATTATCCTAAGTGAAGTAACACAGAACAGAAATATTAATGTCACGTTTTCACTTACAAGTGGGAACTATACTATGGCTACAAAAGAGCACACAGAGTGGTATAATGGACATTTGAGACTCACAAAGAGGGCAGGAGAGGGTGAGGGATGAAAAATTACCTATGGGGGTACAATGGGCACTACTCAGGTGATGGGTACACCAAAAGCACAGACTTGACCACTGTATAATATACACATGTTAACAGAATCCAACATGTACACCCTAAATCTATTAAAATTTTTAAAATGGAAAAAAAACTTCCAAAAAGCCACTGTTCTGATTTCTATCACGGTAAATTAATATTGCCTATTCTAAATTCAAATAAATGTAATCATACAGTATATGTTCTTTTATAGCTGACTTCTTAACTCAGCACATTTTTTTAACATAATGTTTCTGAGATTTATTCATGTTTTTGGTCATATCGGCCATCCATTTCTTTTAAGTGTCCAGTGAAGTGCTGGAGGCTGCTCACATTGGTTAATGAGAACTGATTTTTCATACACAAAGCTCTTCTCAAATATAAGTTCAGTGACCTCACATTGGTAGCCTGAAATTAGCCATGGTGGGAGTATTAATACTATGACACAATTGCTACAAATCTAGTCTCTCTTTTTCCTGGGAGCCAGTCATGAAACATTTACCAACATATCATCTATTCTGTCTTTAAGTATCTACACATCAACAGTGATAAAAGCAGAAGGAAATATAGGTTGCAACCCTGGGATCTGTTAAGGCAGGAGTGGGCAGGGAAGTCTAGCTATCATCACTTTAAAAACCTGGCTATATAATAAAACCCCTTATGTTTTCCTCTTTGGTTTAAAACCTAGCTGAAAGGGGCAATTTTCTAAACAAGAAAGTAGGATGTTCTTTCTGGAATTTTTCATCTGATTTCTTCATTTGACTCAAGTGTCCATCAAAAATGTTAAAGAAGAAGGAAATATTCCTCTTATATGGGATGTCACTGTTTGTCTAGACAAACAGATTCTCCATAATTCAGGATTGCCAATGTCTGTCAGGAGATTCAGAAGAATGGCATAGTATAGTAAAAAAAAAATCAAGACCCTGTGTCAAAACAGGCCAGTATTTGTCATCCAATACTGTGCCAATTGTTGGCAATTCCTCACAGAACTGGTTCTACTAATTACTGCTAGCTAGTACTTCTATTTCCTTCCCCAAAGCATCATTCTAAATGTCTACAACTCTTCTCAAGCCACCTACTAATTCTAACACTCAGAGGAAATAGAAGTCATTAGGTGTCAAGTCTTTACGCTTTGCTAGCTATGTTTAACTACTAATATTAGGTCATTAAATATGACGTCCGATTTTGAATTAAAAGTCTAGTTTATTATATCTCAAACAAGACACAGCACAATTAATCAAAGTGGGGGCCTAAACTATCAACACAGTTTTGCCATCATAACAGTAGCTTGCTTACACTAGCAGCAAAGAAGTCTGGAGAGCGAATGGCAATGAAATCACAAAAGGTGTTTTCTACAGCTTGTTAAGAATTGAATATTTTTCCTTGCAAGAAGTGGTAGTCAGTTGGTGAATTACAGTGGATGACAGAGAGTTTCCAAGTCCAGCTTCTGCAGTTTGAACAGCGTTGTTTTTTGTGACATGTGGTCTTGCAAGAAGACTGGCCTGTCTCTCTTGACCGATCTTGGCTCCTTAATTGCAAGCATCCTTGTCATTTTTTCTAATTTGTTGCAGCAGACATCCACTGTAATCAATTGACCAGGTTTTGATTAAGCTATAGTGGATAATACCAGTGCTGGACCGCGAACTAGACACCATTAGCTTTTTTTGACGAATATTCAGTTTTGGACTGTGTTCCAGCACTTTGTCTTTACCCAACCATTGTGCTGAACACTTGAGGTTGTCAAAAAGAGTCCATCTTTTATCACACGTAACAATAGAGCGTAGAAATGGTTCGCCTTTATGTTGTGACAGCAAAGAAAGGCAAGCTTCAAGGCGATTTCTCTTCTGATGCTCATTTAATTCATGTGATACCCATCTATCCAACCTCTTTACCTTGCTGATTTGTTTCAATTGGTCCAATTTTGTTGGAATAGTAACGTCAAACCTTGATGCTAATTCATGAGTAGGTTGAGATGGATTCGCTTCCACTACAGCTTTCAGCTCATCATTATCACCTTGGTCTCAGGTCACCCAAATGACTCATTTTCAAGATTAAAATCACCAGAATGGAACTTCTCAAACCATCAATGTACTGTGTGTTCATCAGCCATATCCTTCTCAAACACTTCGTTGATATTTCGAGCTGTCTGTGCTGCTTTGGTTCCATGATGGAATTCATATTAAAAAATAACAAGAATTTTTTTTTTTTTTTTGAGACAGAGTCTGCTCTGTTGCCCAGGCTAGAGTGCCATGGCATCAGCCTAGCTCACAGCAACCTCAAACTCCTGGGCTCAAGCGATCCTCTTGCCTCAGCCTCCCAAATAGCTGGGAGCTGGGACTATAGACACATGCCACCACACTTGGCTAATTTTTCTATTTTTAGTAGAGACAGAGTCTTACTCTTGCTCAGGCTGGTCTCGAACTCCTAAGTTCAAGCTGTCCACCCACCTCAGCCTCCCAGAGTGCTAGGATTATAGGCGTGAGCCACCATGCCTGGCCCAATAACACAAATTTTTAAATTATCCCTGGTTTCACAAAAGTTGCTCTAAAAAAAAAATTGAAAGATAATCACAAGCCAAAATGTGCATTTGGAAGAAATGAGGATGTACTTTCACAATAAAAAATAAATAAATAAAAACAAGTGTCAAAGTGAAACGTCAGAGATACCAACTGTCAAACTTAGTACTTAAGGAAATCAGACATTCCATACTTAATAACCTAATACTTTTCCATAGAACAATCAGTATCTTTGTTTCTGAGACTAGAAGATGGGAGAGAATTCATTTTAGGGGTACTACATCATATAGCTCAGAGGATACTATTTATACTCCAGTCTACACAAATGGCACCTTCTAGACAGACCACAGTACTATTTTTACTTCCTCAGATGACCCAGAAACCATATACAAACTAAGCAGGATATAGCCATCAGTTCTGCAAGGTCAGTGTCTTTAACTGTATGGTATGTGAAGTCTTGACATTGGTTATACCTGGACAGAAGAAATTTGTGCCATGCTAATTCTTGGAAAAACAAAATAATGCCAACAAGTCCCTATTTTTAACGTACTGATAGGCTATGTTAATAGTACCCCAAAGAAATAAAAGAAGCAACTGCTTCCCAGCCCATACATCAATCTGTTCATCTTTTTTTAATACTTCATTTTAGATAATAAAAGTAAATGTTCTATGTGAGCTGTAAAGCACAACATAAGTATTAGCAATTACTTTCTACTTTACCATACTGGCTGCTGATAAGGAAGAGAAAAAAACCCTGTTCTGGTTTGCTCAATCTGAAAGCCTAGAATTTGAGTGTCTAAAGGTAAGGTGCACATTTTCTGATAGCAATGGTATACTCCACATACTCTGAGAGGGAAGAGAACATACACTGAACCACATAGATGCTTTCTACTCCTCATAATCAGGTATTTTGATATTAAGGTATGGATTCAGAAATATCTATTACACCTTTGGGAAAGTGATGGGCACAAGCTGTTACATTTTTTAAAGCATAAATGAGGCTGGGAAATCTGAAAATGCGAACATTTTATCTAGCATATTTCAAAATAAGGAAGTCGCTCTAGACATCTGACAATTCTTCTTTCTTGATTATGCATTTAAAAATTTAGTGGGAAGAAATGGGGATAATTGCTGAAACCTAGCAGGATGCCTATTATACTAGCTACTCAATAAATATTTGTTGATTGACTGACAGAATTTTAAAGACTCTTAAGCTAGCAATCAAGTATATTTTCTGAAAATCTAATTTTTACATACTATTTTAACAAAATAGAACTTCTGTATTTCTTAGATACTTTCTTAGTGGTTACCATGGGGATTACAATTAACATCCTAAATTTACAACAATCTAGTTTGAATTCATATCAACTTAGCTTGGACAGTATATAAAAACTCTGCTTCTGTATAACTCTGTTCCCTTTATGTTGTTGTTACAGATTACATCTTTACACATGTCTGCCCATTAACATATACTTACTGTTTTATGCATCTGTCTTTTACATCATGAATGAAATAAGAGTTATAAACCAACAGTACTGGCATTTATGTTTACTGGTGTAGTTACCTTTACTGGAGTTCTTCATTTCTTCATATAGTTTTGAGTTACTGTCTAGCATTCTTTCATTTCAGCCTGAAACATTCCCATTTAACATTCCTTATAGGACAGGTCTATTAGCAATGAACTCCTTTAGTTTTTGTTTACCTGGAAATGTCTTTATTTCTCCTACATTCCTGAAGGATAATTTTGCCAGATAATAGAACAACTTCATTCTTAAGCCCGTTTTTTTACATGGCAAGTTATATATATATAATTACAAAGAGGCTAACTTACCAAGTAGATTCTCCACAATTCCTAATGCATTTTAATTTATTGAAGGTCCGAGAAGATAAAATTGTAATGTGGGCAGAGATCAGTGTTGAACTCAAGATAGGAAACCTTTTTGGAAATTAGTTGCTGATTGTACTTTGATAATTAAATATACAAATCCATGATCCTTTTAGGTTCACCTAACTAGTATTAAATGAGTTTACTTAATTATAGCTGTAAATTAAATGCATAGGGTTTGTCTCATCTCAAAATAATTATATGTGCATTGTAATGTGAATTATAGAACATTATTTTGTAGTTTATCGATTATTCCCTAAACAGAGACTGGGATTCATTAGGACAAAGTTATAATCACAGCAGTTTTGATAAATAGGTCCTAGAAAAAGTTCCCAAATAACATTTGCATACAAGTTCTTTAAAGGAGAGGTATACATGTGTGAGAGTTGGTAGTGCACAGACATTTATTGCAAAGTCCCAGTCTAGAAAAGTATGCTCCCTGAGGATTTAGGTGAACGCATATACATTAATATCTCCACTCTCATTCTGCACAGAGCTAGAACTTTTTCAAGTTAATAGTTGAGGTTATAATTACTTTTTTAAAAAAGGATCTTTGAGCATAAAGATAAATAACTACAGATCAAACTACTACTTCTAATAAAATAGCTCTTAGGAGATGGAGAATGTAATAGATTGACTATCATATTAAGAAAGCTTCTGTTACGTCTATTATACCCAAGAACCACAAAAAAGGGGACAAAACTCTACATCTTCCTCTAGTCTGTGGATACTTTACTGTGGCAGTTATCTTCTTTTCCCTTCCTTTTGTGATTTAAAAAAAAAAATTCTGAGAGGAAATATTTGCTGCTATAAAGTGAGCAGAGAATTATTAACAGCATAAATACAGACTAATCAGGGAAAGAAAACAATCTAACTCTAGAGGATTTTTTAAAGGAAATGACTATGTTGATCAATTGGAAAGAAACAGCCCAGTCCGAATGGGGCTTGCGCAATATACAATTTAGTACCTTTTAATTTGAGGGGGTGGGAGGGATTTAACCACAAATTAAAATATTTCAAATGCAATTTTGTGAACAGGCCTTAGATTTTTTCTTATATATAAAATGCATTTAAGTAAAAACGTGAGATTTTTCATGTTTAAAATACACAAACTATTCAGACTAGCCAGCCCCTTGCCTTATATGCTTTAAATGCACCCACTGTTTTTCACATGTTCCCTTTCCCGCTCTCTTGTGAGACACTTCCCAATAACCACACCAATAACTGTGACTGAGCTTATATTGCTTCCCTTCTATATTTTGCACTGTGAAACTCTCTGCTGCCACAGAGCCTGAAGACCACACTCGATTGCTTACTTACCGTAAATACTAACACTTGCTAGTTAGGCCTAGTGGCGTTATCAGGCTTGAAAAGCAACAGCAGTAAAGGCTAAGCAGATATGTCAAGGCTTTTTTCTGCATTTGTAATTTCTAACTTTGGCTACCACAGCTTTTTTCTCACTTTTTGGGGTAGTTTTCTGCCATTTTCTTTCTTTAAATATAGAGAGTTAGGGGAAGACCTCAGCATAATAATCCTATTTTAAGTCAGCTCAATTTTGGCCTACATCTAATCACTCATGATTAATTCTAAAGAACATAACCTACCCTCATGTTCAATGGGTCAATGTTTGAATCTAAATAGTGGCTTCCTCTCATCTTTCACTGCCTTTCAGTCTTTCTTTTTCCTGTGTGAACTTAATCCCCAAAGTGACTGAAGAATCATAAACTGCCATTCTCGCACTGCACAAAATTTCTGTATTATGCAACTCACATTTCAAGGAACTCATATTATTATTAGCCTGAATCATGTGCTCAAATTCAGACTAAATTCAGACTACTCTGTAATAAATGACAAGATGCATGAGGGCACTGTGATCTAGGCAACCATAATTATACAATTATTGATGAAGTTCCTGTTGATAAACAATGCAAACATTAGGAAATACTATTTTGCAATTAAGTGATGAAGAAAGCTGTTTATTGCCTTCCATTCTATCCTCTGTTAATAAGACTGAAGTTGCAGATGTTCATGTATGCTGCATTGATGTTAAATGGTGCATGATGCTCTAGGTGGTTCCCATAACCTTGCTTTGTTTACTCTGAACTGACTCAATTGATATGATAATAGAGAAAAGAGCTGGGCTGAACTGGCACAATTTGCATAGCCTTGAAATTTGCCATTATTGGACAGCCAACTGTTCCTAAAAGTTCTTGTTCAGTTGTCACTGACAACAATGTGTCAGACAAACGATATAGGGTGTCCCAAAGTCTCCACACAAAGGAAAAATTTTGTAAAATTTTACAATGAATATTTTGTAAGTTAAGGTACATTTAGGTACAATTTACCATTTTCCCTATGTATGGTGACTTTTGGGGCACCCTGTATTTTGAAATTAACCACACAGGTGGGGACATCACTTATTGAAGCTTTTATCCCAGCAAACAAGGCATAAAGCTAACATTTTTAAAGCTAACAATTAGGAATTTTGTGATCTTTTGGGGGGGTTTAATTACTATTACAGCAAATATTAATATAAAGAAAGCAGAAATCATTCAGGGGTCACAAAACAGTCACTTGCAGCTTTTTGACACAGGTATACTATTTAAAGAAACACCTTTCTCCCTTTCACATAATCTGTATTTCTGTCTCATTATTAAGTAAATAACTATTATGTTTTATATTAAGAAAGAATAAAATCTTTAACGTTGCTCAATATTGTACTTTACTCATGAAAAAAAATCATCATATAAGAGACCCCATACAAGAATGGTAGAAATTGCTCTGATGCATGAAAATAAAATGACACACTAGAGAACCTCAAACACTGAAGAAAATTGAAAAATCTGCAAAAATATATTGAACAGCAATAGGAGAACAACTGGAAAAATACCACAAATATAAGGGAGAACTGGGAATCTCTGAGTTTGGGATTTATGTGCATATTTGATGACTAAAAGGATAAAAGATGGTACATGTACTTGGGGATAGGGGGAGAGGATGAACAATTAAAACAATTAGGAGAGGAGAGAAGAATTGCAAATAAATGAGAAGAATGCAGTTTTGAAACAAAAATCCCAGAAAATCTAATATAGAAAACTTAGTGTTAATAAAGGTACAATACGAAAAGTGAAACACATTGAGCTGCCCTGTACTACATACAGGCTAATATTAAATATTTAACTCCCCAAAGAGCAAATTCCCATATGGCCAGTTGGATCAGAGATGACATAAAAGAATTTAGAGAAGCACTAGATGAAAGAAACTGTGTATATACATAGATTTAACGTTTTAAAGAGGGGCACTGAGTGTGGTTTTTAAAATAAACCTGATTCTTTAGATTAAGTCAAAGTTTGAACAATAGCTTGCTTTAACTTTTGTTTTTAGTCAGTTTAAATCTTAAATTAAATTGAGATCTTTCGTTCTGAACATTACTTTTATGATAAGAAAACTAGAATATAAGCCTGAAGGGAAATAGGGCCACTGTACATTGTATTCATTGCCCCTTCTTACTGAGCTCATCCCTATGGGAGAACTGTAATCTATTAGTAATGACTGTACTTCTGGCTGGGCACAGTGGCTCCCACTTGTAATTCCAGCTACTTGGGAGGCTGAGGTGGGAGGACTGCCTGAGGATAAGAGTTTGAGACCAGCCTGGGCAACATACCAAGACCCTGCCCCTAAAAAATAAAATAAAATAAATTAGCTGGGTGTGGTGGTGTGCACCTGTAGTCCCAGCTACTAGGGAGGCTGAGGCAGGAGGATCATTTGAGCCCAGGAGTTGGAGGCCGTAGTGAGCTATGATGATATGATGCTACTGCACTCCAGCCTGAGTGACAAAGTGAGACCCTGTCTCAAAAAAAAAAAAAAAAAAAAAAAGTCACACAGAAGGCAAATTTCTGTCCAACAGAAGGAAAAATTTTTTAACAATTTAGGGTTTATAAAACTGAAATGAAATGAATCTCCCAGGTTGTGTTTTAGAGGACTCCTGAATTGAGTTGGGAATGGAATAAAATGATTTCTATGCCCCTTTCAACTTTAAGACCTTAGGGTTTTATAAGAATTCAGAGTGAACAGGGAAAAAAATTAAACTGAAGTTTCTCTGGAGAATAAGTTTGGAAGAGCACAGTATGATCCTAAATACGTAAAATTATGTAATGAGTGTGCACGCAATCACTCAGTAGAAAGATAATTGGAAAGATAATCACTAAATTGTTAACTTTTGATATCTCCAGGGGGAATTTTAATGGATATTTTATATAAGAGAATATGCTGAAGATGACATCAGTAACCATGAGATCAAGTATTGTAACTAAGAGTAATACATTAGAATAGTGGTTCTCAAACTTTTTCTCCTCAGGCTCCTATAATACTCTTAAAAAACTGTTGAGGACCCCAAATAGATTTTATTTATGGGAATTATCATTATTAACATTTACTGTATTAGAAATTAAAAGAGAACTTAAAAGTATTTAATAAACCTATTACATTTTCACAATATTTTTACAAAAAATAACAATATATTCCAAACCAAAATATTAGTGAAGAGTATAGCATTTACATTTCTGCCAATCCCTTTAATGTCTGGTTAAGAGAAGACAGCTTGATTCTCATATCTTCAGTAGTATTCAATCTGCTGTGATATCACGCATTATATAATCTCTGGAAAACTCTACTGCCATTGAGAGTCAAAAAGGCAAATATCATCTTTGGATTATTGTGAAATAGTTTTGACTTCGTAGAAGAGATTCCTTGAAAGTGCCTCAGAGACCCCCAAAGGGTCCACACTTTGAGAACCACTGCATTAGAGTGAGGGCTACAGCTGTCATTATGCTTGGGAGGGTGGCCCTGCTCACTCTGGACAAGCTGCAATTACTACGCATGTATCAGCTCTGCTGTGCTCACAGCTGTGGCTAGTGGGATAGGCCAATAAGGAATTCATGCTCTGCAGCTTAGAAAATAAAGATCCCAAGCAGCGCTCATGTAAAAGCGAGCTGGCCAACAAGAATATTTTAGACTTCTCTAGGTGGATAAAGTCCCACTGTGCTGATCCCTTTATGTAATAATAAGCCTGAATTAATTATCCTAATCTGTAGTTGCTTTTTCATTATTAGAAACAGAAGTAAATTCATTAGACAAACTACACTAGCTGAAGCCTGATGTGGAAGAACTAACAAAGGTGTCCAAAGTGAAGACAGATTGATCTACACATTAGAATACCGATAACCTGAGACCAAGATACAAACCCAGCTCAAGATAGACGGTGATCTGAAGCCTGCCAAGCATGGAAGTTGCCCCTTTTGGGACCACCAAAAAAATTTAAAAATAAAAAAATAAAAGTTTCACTGCCCACCCTCTACTATGAGAGGCATGATTTACCCCATTTTATCAGGATGAAAATTAACAGGCCCTTGAGCCTCTCTCCTAGGAGGCTCCAAAATTCTGAAGATTTAAAAGAACCCAATTGCAAGTGTAGCAGACATCATTTTCTTCCTTAACTGGGAAGGCACAGGGTTTCTCTATTGCAGAGAATTTAATAAAACAGTTTGGTGACAGGGTATTTTTAAATTTCTCCCCATGGTGTTAAATCCTGACAGTAAAATAATATTTCAATATTTTATATTGACTAATTTTTAAAAATAAGAAGTCTGAGCTAATGTTCTCTCTGAAATAAGGTTTATATGCTATCTCTCAAAGGATTCTTTTAATATGACATTCCCATTACATTAATATCTAGATACAGGAGTTGTGAAACTATGTCCTGTGGGCCAAATCTGGCTAGCTGCCAATTTTTATAAATAAAGTTTTATTGGATAAACCCACACCTATTTATTTACATATTGTTATGTACAGCTGTGTTCACACTACAGAGGCAGAGTTGAGCACTTGAGAGATTGTACGCCTGCAAAGCAGAAAATATTTACTATTTGACCCTTTACAAAAAGTTTACTGACTCTTGATCCAGACATATAGTCTATTAGAACTGAAAGATACATTAGAGATTTTCTAGCCAATCCTTTCATTTTACAGTTGAGTAATGTGAGACCCAGAAAATTGAAAAAGCAGTACATTGAGCACACGGAAGACAAGTGGAAGCTTCCTAGCACATGGGATTCCTTCTTTGTTATTTTCTAGCCTACTCATTCCACATGAGGAATGCTCTGCCTAAAGCAAGAGTCCTGCTGAGTCTCTTAAAAGCCACATATGGTTTTGGCACAGAAATTGTTTTTTCAACACCTGGGTAACCAGGCTGTGTCGGTCCCAGGAGTGTAGCATTGCCCTCAGCTTCAGCTCTAGCCAATCCCCAAGGAGTGAGATCTGAGAGAGAGCCACTTCCAAGGCCCTGCCTCATTAGTCCCTGCTGCCACCAATCTAGCTCAGAGAAAACCGATCCTTCCCCCATGTCTGCTGCGCCGAGGCCAATCTTGGGTAAAGAGGTTTTGTTCATAGATGATTTGTTAATTAAGTCATCACTGTACTAATAAAACCCCAGAGCTTCAGCCAATAGTAGTCTATGCTACTTTAGGGTAGCTGAATTTGTACATTTATGATTAAAAGGAATATGTTCTTTTAGAAAAACCTGATATGTTTTTTAAAATATAAAAATAAGATATGGAAAATTCCTAGTATTTATCATCTCACCCCCCAGCACACTCACTCTTGCTACTTTGATTATAATGGCAGGCAATTTTACATTCTGATTTTCTTATACTTAAAGGAAGTCCTCAGATCCTAAGTGATGAAATTTTATAAAGTGAATGAACCCATTGTGTTGGTTTATTTTTCATCTAACACAATACATAAAGATAGTCTGAAGTTGCTACATTATTTCTAATGATGGCATCAAGTAAACAACATATCTTACCTATTTAGGTTGCTTTCATTTTTCCACTATTATACATAAAAGTGACATGAATGTCTTCACATGTGGATGCTCCCATATTTTTGATTACTTAAATTTCAAGAACTGAAATTACTATATTAACAGGGCATAGTTTTATCAATTTATACTCTAGCAATATTAAAAGAGCATCTCATTGACCACATCCCAACCATCAAATAACAATTCTTTAAAAGATTATCCCATCTCACATATTCTAATTTGAACTTTACTAAACTCTCTCTGTCTTCTAACATATCTGGGTTCAATCTACAGAATTAATCTTCAATAACTACAGCTCACATTGGTCTCAACCATAGTCAGGATGACATTGCCAGAAAGCCATTAATAGTCTGATTATAAAAGGAAAGCTCATTAATAAAAGCAAAAGCGTACAAAGGTCAAAAAAAGTTTTATTGAAAGTATTTATTGTGATACGGGTCACCTGAGACATTGATCTTTCTGCATCTCTGACAAGGAAAAAAATAAAACTAATGTGGTATTGATATATTATAAAACCTGCTTAAAACCCAGTTTAACATCCAGTCTACAGATACCAACTCGAGAAAAATAATCATCCAGAATTAGCACAAATTCACAAATACACAAAAATCTATACTGCTTTAAAAGACTCTAGTTAAAAATCATGGCACTCAATTCATTTAAACTCAGGTAGTCTAGATTGCTTCAAGTTGTGTATATATATTTACAAATAGCCAATTCTTTTTTATATGGATAATGATGTAGGACTTAAAATAGTATATCAGAGAAATTCATTTCTCTTATCAACATCTTTATTGAAGCACGATTGACATACAATAAAGTGTACATATTTAAAGTGTATAATTTGATAAATTTGAATATGTATACACTCATGAAGCCATCACCACCATCAAAATAATGAACATACCCATCAATTCTAAAAGTTTCCTTTGGTTCTTTGTAAGCTCCTGCCCCTTTTCTGCCCTCTAGACCCCAGGCAGCCACTCATCTAGACCTGCAGTATCAAGGTTTGATTTGGATGTCTAATCAATTACCCTCTAATGATTCAGGTAACACTCCCTGTCCCCAGTAAGTTTTGTCTCCATAAATGGATATGTAATTTGAGCAACCGAGGTTACTTTCTAGGAAAATTTCTGAACTACAGATTCTCTGGACCAACATTAACTTCAAGCATTCTGCTAAGTACTGTACCAGTCTTCTGTGGAGACTGACAGTCTTGTCATACATTAACATGTAATTATAGGCTCCTAGTATTACCTGATGATTGGTGGTTCTTGAAACAACAGTATTTCAAAACAAATGAGAGAAGAATTAACTTGATTATTTAGAACCAGGCATTCGGAACATTCATAGTAATTCTGTTTCTTTTTCCTTCAGTTATGCTATATATATTTAAAGATTTTTCTTCTGAGTTAAGAAAAAAAATTCATTCAAGTGATTTTTTCTTTTACAGTTTGTAATTTTGAAAAAAATTGTGCCAATGGTCAATATCAATTCTAGGTTGTTAGTTAGCTTTAAGAACCTCTGATGAGCATTTGATATTCAGAATTCCATTGATGAAACACATTTAGTGTCATTTCTCTCTCTCACACATACACACACACACACACACACACACACACACACACACACACAAAAGACCTCCTAGGTATTTGATATCCCCACAGACGAAAAATGTCTATAAGCCATGTAATTCTTGACACCAAATTTATTATTAGTAGTCTAGTCACTTAAATTCAAAATATTAAGGTCATCTTTGTCTTCTCATATAGTCACTAAATCTTCTTTCATGATGTCTTTTGCCTTTCGTAATGTGGTCCTTCTTTATCTTCCTGGCTGGTTGTACCAATGCTTACTGTGCACATGTATTAATAGACACACTGAACTATGTCCCCAAATGCATGATGCTCTACTCTTCTTTGCCTATGACTTTGTACATGCTGTTTGTTCTGTCTAGAATGTTGTGCTTTGCTTTATTTGGCAAACTTTACTCATCTAATGTTAAATATTGTACATGACATGTCTTAGACTCCTCCCTATCAACTGCTCCCCCTTCTTGGGTCCTTAATACTTTAAACATTCATCATTATAGCTCTTACTACAATGAATTGTGATGATTTCCTTACACTTCTTTGTATTTCATACATTGTGATTTCCTTGAATGCAGCAACCACCATGTACCTAACCAAGTGCCTGGAACAGAGTAGGTCCTCAATTCCTGGAAGATGCAATGAATAAATTTTATTGCCTTCTTTTCTATTAGCTTGCCACCATTCTAATTCAAATTCCTATTGGTGCATATCTAAATTGTTGCTTCCAAACTGGTCTGCCTAGTTATAACCTCTCCTTCCTCCAGTCTAATTTGTACACTAGCATGGAATTTTATCTCCTAAACATATTATTCCTTTGCTCAAAACCCTTCAATAGTTTCCCATATCCTTTCACATAAAACCTAAGCACTCAAATCTCACTGTAGTCTAACCCTAAGTTATTTTTTGTACTTTATCACATATTAATTTTCCTTATAAGAACTCTACACTAGTCACATGGAAGTACTTGTATCTTCTGAAATTACATTTTGAAAGTACATTTTGTAGTTTCTGTTTTTGTTAGATTATTCATTAAAAAATAATTCTCTATTGTTTGCACCCCCTTTGAAGGTAGACTTTTTATTGAGGTATAACATATACAGAGAAGTGTACAAATTAGGATTCTGACCCTGGAAGTATTGACCCTTAGACCAAAGATAGAGTTCTAGCTATCCCTAATGAGTCCAGCCCATAGCAAATACACTACCTGAATGTAGCCACCTAAGTGACCAGGATCAAGATCAGCAGAACTGCCCAGCTGAGCCTAGTCTTGACTGCAAAATCATTAGAAAATAAAACTGTCATTTTTTTTTAAGTTGCAAATGTATGGGGTGGTTTGTTACAGTGAAACACTCCCTTCTTTGCAATTACTAATCCCCACCACAGGTAACCTGATTTCTCTCTCTCTTGACTTTATATAAATGGAATCACATAGTATATACTCTTTTGTTTATATAAAGATGTTTTAATATCTATTGCCTTCATTGCTGAAGGAAAACTTTGCTGGATATAGAATCCTGGGTTGGTGGTTTTCTTTCAGCACTTTAAAGATGTTATTGCACTCTCTTCTGCTCTCCATTGTTTCTGATGAGAATTCTGCAGTTATTCATACAATTTCCCCTGTACGTAATATGCTGTTTTGCTCTTCAATATTTTCTGTTTATCTGTTGGTTTCAGTAGTCTAATTATATGTCTAGGTGTAGTTTTATTTGTATTTATTCTGCTTCTGGTTCACAGAGCTTCCTGAATCTGTAAGTTCACATCTTCGACAAAATTAGGAAACTTGCAGCCGTTATTTCATCAAATATGTCTCCTACTCCATTCCTATCTCCTTTCCTTCTGGGACTCCAACTGCACACATTAGGCCCTTTAATATTGTCCCACAGGTTACAGAGGCTCTGTTTATTTTGCTTCAGTTGTTCTTTCTATTCTTCACATTTGATAATTTCTACAGATCTACATTCAAGTTTGCTTACTCTTCTGTCATCTTCAGACTGTTAAAAAAGCACCTACTGATTTTATTTCAGAAATTTTGATTTTCAGTTCTAGAATTTTCATTTTTTAAAGTTTCTATTTTTCTGATATCAATTATTTCTATTTTTTATACTTTTAAATATTTTTAGGCAGTACAAGTGCAGTTTTGTTACACTGGTTTATTACATAGCGGTGAGGTCTGGGCTTTTAGTGTACCCATCACCTGATCTGATGAGATTTTCTAATTATTTATTCATTATGAGCATATTTTCCTTTATATCTTGGAATATAGTTAAAATAATTATAAAGAGTTGCTTTAAAATCCTCGTCTGTTAATTCATACATCAGAGTTATTTCAGAGTTCATCTCCATTGATTGCTTTTGTACTTCAGTGTGAATGTTTGTCTCATAATTTTATTTTATTTAATTAATTTATTTTATTTCAAAGTATTACAAGATATAAATAATTTTGGTTACACAAATTGATTTTATAATGCTTGAGTCATGGTTATAAGAGTGTCCGTCACGCAGATATTGTCCGTTGTACCTATTTGGTAGGTTTTCGCCTGTCTCATAATTTTAGATTGTATCTTGAATACTGTGATTCGGATGTTGTAGAGCAGGAGCTGCCAAACTACAGCAAGTGGCCAATCACTTGTTTTTGTAAGTCAAGTTTTAATAGAATGCAGCCATGCCCATGTGTTTACATGCTGTCCGTGGACACTTTTCCATTACAACTTCATTGCTGAGTGGTTACAACCAAGACTGTAAGTAAGGTCTGTGAGTTCAAAATATTTATTCTCTAGCCCTTTAGGAAAAAAACTGCTGACCCCTGTTGTAGAGATAAATTATGTTACTAGGGAGGGGATTAATTTTTTTTAAAGTAGGCAAGTAAACTTGGCTAGACTCAAATTCTAAACTCTGGCTCAGCAATGGACAAAAGAAATCTCTGTTCAGTTCTTTTAACCTTAGCTGGGCTGCTAGAAAACTACTCTGCATATGTGTAATTCAGGGGTCATCCAGAGATTTGGGCAGGGTCTTTATGCAGAATTTAGGGCTATTTCTGCATGGTTCTCTCATTTCTGGAATTTCTTCACTCACTTTCTGCCTGGTATGGTCACCCCCAGCTCTTCCTCTAGCTCATCAAGCCAGTAAGAATGCAGTTTTCTATCAAGTATTAGGCATGCCACTTGGTGTCAACTTGGATCTGCCCTAGAGAAAGAGCCATAAAAATATTAATGGGAAATTTACTCAAGGCCATTTTCTTCCTCCAAGTATAGACTCCCCTTATGCCTGATTTTCATTATTCTCCAGTGTCTCCAGATAGCAGTTTGATAGTATTTTGTTCAGAGCTGTAATTGCTACCTGAAGGATTGCTCTGATAGGAGTTACTCCTAGGTTGTAAGTATGTACATACTCTTTTGGGTCTGACTTTGTTCAATATTATGTTTGTTATATTCATTCATATTGCTAAGTGTAGTGGAATTCATTCATTCTATTTTCACTATGAATTCCACCATGTAAATATATAATTTATTCATTTTACTCTACGGACATTCGGGTTGTTTCTAATTAATTATTAGGGTGTGTTGAATCATGCCTGTAATCCTAGCACTTTGGGAGTCCAAGGCAGGAGGACTGCTTGAGGCCAGAAGTTTGAAACCATCCTGGGCAACACAGCAAGACCCTGTCTCTACAAAAAAAAAAAAAAAATTAGCCAGGTATGGTGGCACACACCTGTAGTCCCAGCTACTTGGGAGGTTGAGGCAGGAGGATCGCTTGAATCCAGGATTTTGAGGTTGTAGTTAGCTATGATCGTGACATTGTACTCCAGCCTGGGTGGCAGAGTAGGACCCTGTCTCTAAAAATAAAATAAAATAAAAAATAGACAGATAGATAGATATAGGAATAGATATAGATGTGTGTATACATTCGTATATTTCCTAATCCTATCCTAAGCCTAGAAGACAATCCAGTAGCAATAACTACACCTAATGGCAATAAAAGAAACAGGACTTCTTGGAGAAATGGCTGATTCCATGGCCGGGGCAGGGAGAATAAAACATGAACCTGGAGGTCTTGTGGTGACAGAATATAAGGAAGTCAAAAAATGGTGGGAAAGCATTGGAAGTTCACAAGAACCAACTTGAAGGTACTTCCAGCGGCCAAACTAGGACAAATTGAGGAATAAAATAAATAATGATAATATATTTTAATCTACAGAATAAAATATCCAGGAGTCCATATGATATAATAAGTAAAAAAAATGGGGGAGAAGGTAAAGCTCTTCCTGATAGCAGAATTTCAATTAATGAATGTATAAGGTATAATAAAAATTAAAAAATCATTTGGCTAACACCACTATAATAATTATCATAGGTAAGATTCATCAATGGATGTACGGAAGATATATAATCTCAAATTATCTCCCCCAGAGATATTTATTCATTAAGCAGAGAAAAATACTAACTGTACAATGAAGAAACCTGGCAGGCACCACTTTCACCAAGTGAAGTGAATCAAAGTCAACATCACCACTAATGAGGCTAATTGATATCATATGTCTCTGGATATGATTCACTGAGTATAATATTATTTCTGTGGTATACTTGCCAAAATGCATAACCTGAATTTAATCACAGGCAAACATTAGTCAAACACAAACTGAGAGACGTTCTACAAAATAACTGGGCAATACTCTTCAAAATGTCAAAGTTATAAAAGGTAAAGACAGACTGCCAGATTGTAAGAGAGTAAGAGGACATGATTACCTACTAAATGTGGTATGAGATCCTGGATTCTATCCTGGACGAGAAAAAAAAAAACAAAACATTACAGGGATAATTGGCAACATCTGAATAAGGTCTATAGCTTTAATAATAGTATTATATCTATAGCAATTTTCTCGTTTTAAAATTTTATTTACTATCTATACATTTTTAATTGGGAAAAGTGTATATATTTATTAACTTCCTAGTTTTGATGATTGTACTCTGGTTATATAAAATGCTAACATTCAGGAAAGCTGAGTGAAGAATATATGGAAAATCACTACTATTTTTACAACTTTTTTGCTCCAAAATGAGAAGTTAAAATAAAAAATTTGAGATCAATGCTATGATGAACATCCTTGCATGTAAATCTTTGTGCATATGCTAAATTATTCCATAGGATTAATTCCTGTAAGTTACTGAGTCAATGGATATGCATATTTTAAGCTTTTTGATATGCATTCTCAAGCTGTCACCAAGAAAAATTGTACACCACAATTTTTCCCACTCGTAGTGGGTCTTAATTTTTCTCAAATTTCTAAGATGTATCAGATCATATCTAAGGTCATTTCCAGTACTTATTTGCATCAAAATCTCACTTACATTCCACAAACCAATTACATATCACTTTTAAAATACATTGTTTCTATGATCACCAGTGTGAACTAATGTGTGCATTTTCTATAGTATGTTTTTTGGTACAATTTACATAATCCTTTCTACATACTGTCTTCTTTTGATTTTATTTTGAAACGTTTGGAAGACTTTCTTTTTAATGTCTCCTTTTTATTTTTCTTCTTTCTTTTTTTTTTTTAATTTTAGAGACAAGGTCTCGCTCTTTTGCCCAGGCTAGAATGCAGTGGCATCATATAATATCATCATAGCTCACTGCAGCCCTGAACTCCAGGGCTCCAGTGATCCTCTCGCCTCAGCCTACCGAGTAGCTGTGACTACAGGCACATGCCACCATTCCCAAATAATTTTTTTTCTTTTTCTTTTTTTTCTTTAGAGACAAGGTCTTGCTATGTTGCCCTGGCTGGTCTTGAACTCCTGGCCTCCAGCAATCCTCCCACCTCAGTCTCCTGGGATTACAGGCCCCACGCCCAGTTTTTAGGTACTGTCTTCTGGAGTACATTTCACCTGCCTTACTTAGTATAAGCTCTTTCAAGTGAGGGCCATATACCTTTGTATCCAATATTACTCCAAGTATGGTATACACAGCAGTGGTTCAATTTAGCATAAAGAAGTTAAACGAGTACAACTGGCTTCCTGCCAACAGACATGTTCAGATACCTTATCTGCTGACATTTCAAGTCCTAATTTTGCTTGCATGAGCTCCTCCTTGTGCTCTGCTTATATCTTTTCCAGGTCTTCATAGTTTAAGTTGCACTTAACAGAGTTGGGTACCAGCTCTAAACTAGTCCCAACAAGGGCAGAATACAAATCATGAGTAGGGTGCAGAAGTACTTCAGACATCTAGACGTAAGCTGTGATGGCCAACTGTGGCTGCAAAGCTGTATCTCAACAGCTCCCTCATCTGTATTAAGCTTTTTTCAGGTCCTGCTGGGTCTTGCTGACTTTCGTATTCAACAGAACCACTATGCCTCCTTCCTGGACCAATAATCTCGCTTACTACAATCTAATTTCGCACAGCTTTGGTTTGTAAACTACAAAAACAACACAAGAGGTCAACCAGAACTATGGTTGGTATGACTCATTTGCAGAAAAATTATCACCTCAATAACAAATAGATATTTTTATTTTTCTCTGTTAGGTAAAATCCAGAGTAACTAGAAGGAAAAAGCTGGCTATGCTTTGAAGCTGAATTGAGGCTACCAAATGCATAGTAACACATGGAAAGCTGAGTTGCAAACAGAACCCAGATTAAATGTCAGGACTGTCAATGGTGACAAATGTCTCTATGCTTTATAGATAAGCTTACAAGTGGCATGCTGGGTTGGGTTCTTACTATCACCTGTCAAAGAAACCTAATGACCCCATTATGATCCACTTCGTATGCTCAAATACCAAGAAGCAAGCTTCTAAAACTTTACTGCAGCCAACTATTCAAAAGGAAATTATGAATTCCTTTTTCCCCCCAAACTGCTTTGTATTTAAAAAAATGCTCAATAAAATAAATCTGAATATGTAGAGCAATGTTAAGATAGAAATTGATAAACCTGAGACCATTTAAAAGAAAGCTTTTTTGATTACCCTGTGTGCCAAATTCTCTAAGTAGCTAGAGCCAAGGCTCTAAAAAGCTTATTATATATATGGATTTGCTATGAGGGCTTAAAACGCTTTAATAGATCCCAGAATAAATGAATGCAAAATACTGTTTATTTGATCATAACAAATGGCAATGTTGATCCTTCACAGTAATCGTGTAATGATTTCTAATTTATGGTAGAAATAAAATGATAAATTCTACTGCCAGACACAGAAAGTCAAGGCCATGGTTTATGTTCCACAACTTATGGGAATATTCAGATTAGCCAGCAGTATAGACAGAAATATGAACCTTGTAGGAATCCATATAACTGTTCCGGGAACTAGCCCTTGCGCTCCAGTTCTCCACCCATTGCTCCTCATCCAATCTTCCTTAAGACCTAGATACTCTCTACATAGTTAAACAACATCCAGAGGCGACAAGACAATTTTAAAATAATTTCTTCATTGAAGTTTGAGTCACAGAAGGAATGATGTTCCATAGAAAATTCAATCACAAAGATTTATCTAAAAATTTTCACAAAAATCACTTTTGACTCATTGAATATAATTACATTATACATCTTATAAATGTAGACCCTTTAGTGAAGATATATTTCCACTGCTCTAAATTTCAGGTGATTCTACCATTTATTTCTTGACCACTAAACCAGAAATATCTCCTGGAAGTGGAGACATTTTTCTAAAGTTAACTGCTGCCTCTATGTGGATTTAAAATCGGGTGAATATAACTTACTTTCTTTTAAACATTATTTTAAAATCCTAACTTCTAGACTCTTATTAGAATTTCTATAATTTTATTAGCAGCTGCAGTATCTCTTAATTTAGTATCGGCTATAAATTTTATTAACGGGTTATTTACTTTTTCCTTAAAGAAAAAAAGTGCTCAAGTGTAGTGGTGCACACCTGTAGCTACTTGGAAGACTGAGACAGGAGGATTGCTTGAGTCCAGGAGTTTGAGGCCAAGGGCAACAGTGAAAGCTCATCTCAAAAAGGAAACAAAACAAAACAAACAAACAAACAAACAAACAAACAAAAGGTACAAAAAAATTGCTTACTAAAATCTCATCTAGTAGCAATTCTTTTCGGAAGCACTTTGGTATAAACTTCCTCCATGACTGAATTCGTTAGCCTTCTGCATTAGTAGTCTTTGTTTATCATCTTTAAACCAAGCCAATCTTTATTAATTTTCTAAGGCAATTTCCCTAGTGCTTTTAGCATAATTTTTCTCAACAATTTTCCTAACCCTGTCATATTTGTCTCACTCTAACCCCATGGTATTGTTCATCACCAATACTTTTTAGAGGAATTATTGCAGTTTTTATCCTTTAGCATTTAAAAGATTTTCATCTTTAGTATTTGTTGGTCCCTATAAAACAAGGTTACATAAATAGAAATGTGATTCCTTTCTTTTATGTGTTTCTCAGCCCAAAGGATCTCTTCTTTCTCTGTATATACTTTAAGCACTTACCCATGTATTATCCAGCATAGCAGTCAAGACCCATCATGAGTTACCATTTCATGCTTACCCACACCTCCTTCCCCAATAGTTCTTGTTCATTATAACACATCATAGCCTGTCAGGACTCTTACTCTTTTGCTGTTATTACTTCGTTAACTTTGGATACCTTTGTAATCTCAACTTGCCAAAATTGTAAGGATTCTTCAAAGCCTAGTTCAAACATCACTTGCTTTGTGAAGCCTTCCCCAACTTCTTGTTCCTTCTGCTCTCCTATAAATATTAGTTCATAAAAGTCATATACCACTTCTCACAATGCATTAGTGTACTATGTCTCTCCCTCTAGATTTCAAGAAGAGGAGGTTTTGTCTTATTTATCTTTAGAACCATGATTTCTGACACACAGTATGCACTCAATAAAACCATGCTCAATTGAATTTATTTGTGCTGTCACTTTAGGGCTTTATCTACATGTGTCTTGCTTCTCCAACTGGTCCTGCTTAAGATTAGAGATTCTCGCACTTCTTTAACTTCTACATTAACTGGCATATTCTTAGCACATGATCAAGAATCTTTTAACTAAAACAAATATTAGAAAGAATACAGTCAAAAACCTCAATTTATTTTACCAAATACCTTTGTTTAAGTATCCATAATGATTAGCGTGATCATATGGACTGGTTTGCCCAGTACTGTCCTAGTATAAGCAATAGCATCCCCTCTTTCACTCTTGAAAGTACCTGGATTTTGATAATAAGTTATATAGTCATCCTAGCAGTGAAAACTGCTACTTCCTCTCAAGTACTGGACAGCTGAACAGTTCTAATTATTATATCTTTTGCATTCTGGACCATGTAAATCACCTATTCAAAAACCATTTTTTAAAATTGTCCCTTCATTATGGGTGGGTAAGTGGTAGAGCTCTAGGACTCGAGGAAATAATAAAGAGTCCAGGTAAAATTTGTCATGATAAATAAAATGAATAAAAGTAAAAATGCCAAACTATTAATTTAACAAAAGAATTTGGACAATTTCTTGGACACTTTAGAATTGTTTATTAAACCAGAAAGGCTCTAAACATAAGAATTTAAAATAGCTTAATAATAGCAGAGAAAAGCTAAATAAACTTTCTGGGCCAAGACTTGGCAAAGGGGGAGATGGATGGAACTTTAGAAATAATGGCTTCTATTGGGCTATTTAAAAAATTCAGTGAATGGAAAATGATGTGAGCTTCTAAAGCAGTTGAAATAGCATAAACCACCTTGGTTAAGTTTTAAAAGAAATAAGGAAACAGTTAAGTCTGAATTAAAGTACAGTTTTTAATATTCCATGTGCAACCAGTTTATTCCTTTTAACTGAGGAAAATTTTAGCTGTTCAGTTATCTGAATCAGACTTTTCTGCTACACCTCCCAAGATTTTTATCTGAGCCAAAAACTTGCATGCAGTATTTCAGCCAAAAGAAAATTTTGCCGCCAAGCTGTAATTCTCTGAAAAATGAATTTTGGAGTCTAATTGAATTTCAGAAGATACACTGACTGGGTACAAACAATAATTATTCCGGAAAACATTTGGTAATATACATCTTTAATTAAATATCCATTTGTATTATATTTTCAAGAGCTTTTGATTATAGAAATTGATTATTTAGAGTTTTAAAAGAAGATGGATATGTTCTTTAAGAACTGCTTAAGCTAATGTATATAATACATATCTATAAATGTGTAGGTAAATGTCACTATCATCTAGATATCCATTCACACATACAAAATGCATTTATAAGATATGCATGCACAACTCTACATCAGAAAGTTTTCCAGCTCTAACAAATTCAAACTAAAGAGAAGTCTTAGAATTGGAGCTTATTTGGCAGAAGATCTGAGAAACACAGTTAACCAAATATGAATTAGATCATATAAGGACATTTTCTTGGGTCAAGGGGATGTATTTCCACAAGAAGCTTTATCCTACTAAACTCTATTGGCATTGCGTAAAGATGAGGCAGCCAGTGATCCTTTAAATATACATTTTGATGTGTACTGTAAGCCAGGGCTTTTCTAACTTTGGTGAAATTAATATTTTGAGCCAGATAATTCTTTATTGGGGATGGCTGTCCTGTGCATTATAGGATGCATAGCAGCATCCTTGGCCTCTACCCACCAGATGCCAGTGGAACATCCAACTCCTCTCCTGGCCAGTTGTCACAACCAAAAGTGAGGGAAAAAAATCATTCCTGGTTGAAAACCATGGATGTAAGCAACATGGTATAGAACACGATATATTACACTACACTGGTATTTAACAGGATGGGTTCTAATCTAGCTACCTTTGTCTGTAATTTCAAGAGGTTCAAAAAAATGACCCAATCCGGCAATTCTCAAAGTGCAGTATGAAGGATAGTATCCCTAAATCACCTAATGACCTTATATATTAATAACAAATAAATAAGCCCACTTTAACTTCCTCGAGCTCTATATTTTTCTATTTTATGATAAAAAAGTATTAAGTAGGGATTTTTAGTTTAGTCTCTAATGCTACAGCTTTTGTAAACCAGCTCCCATACTAAAAACAGGTAGGAAAGTTTCAAAAATAAAAAAATAAAAAAGGAAAGTATGAGAGAGCTGCCAAGGTAGCTAAAATTTGATAAGACAAGATTCCAGAGAGAAAAGAATCTTAAGACATAAGCTGGTATTCTAAAATTATTTTTCCCCTCAGGCATCTGCAAATCCTTGTGCTGGGTGAGAGGCTGAGAATCTAGGCAATGGGGCTATTACTGAGAGACAAAGAAGTCAATAGAGCTTTTGGCAATCTCTAGGGGTTGTGAGACAAAAATTGGAGTGTGGGACTGTCAAGGCAGTCAGAATAAGGGTCGTGATCCTGAAGAGGAGGGGTAAACAGTGAGGTAAGTCTGATACTCAAGGGTTTTCCTCTTGAGGGATTTGCCAAATTTGTCACACAGGACAAGAGGCCAAGACACCGAGTAGAAGAACTCTAAATGGCAGAGTGGTGTTTTTGGTAGTTGCATGTTGTTGCCAAAGAGACAAAAAGTAGAGTTCCAAACCCACCAATGAGTATGGACCCTAGTAAATACTTTAGGGTTTCAGTTGAGATTTCCAGGAAAGCTATGGAATAGGAGTGGAGGCAAATCAGAGGTAGATTGAGCCTTATAAAAACTATAACCCAACCTTGAGCTGGCTTAATTCTCGATCTATCTTTACTCTAGCTGCCTTCTACAAGAAGACAATAGCACTAGTAGAAATTCTATAATATATCATGGACAATGTTTAACACTTGGTAAAAAATTATCAGGCAAACCAAGAAACAAACCCCAAATAAAAGAAAACAAAAGAAAGAGACATATATATTACCCAAAGTAATCTGCAAATTCAATGCAATCCCTATCAAAATACCAATGACTTTCTTCACAGAAATAGAAAAAAACTGAAATTCATATGCACCACAAAAGATCCCTAAGAGCCAAAGCAATCCCAAGCAAAAAGAACAACCTAGAGACACCACACTACCAGACTTCAAAATATACTGTGAAGCTGTAGTAACCAAAACAGCATGGCACTGGCATAAAAACAGACACAGAGAACAATGGAACAGAATAGAGAACCCAGAAATTAATCCATGAACCTATAGACAACTGATTTTTGAGAAAGGTGTCAATACATTCATTGGGGAAAGGACAGTCTCTTCAATAAATGGTGCTGGGAAAAGTGAATATGCAGAAGAATGAAACTAGATCCCCACCTCTCACCCTATATAAAAATCAACTCAAAATGGATCAAAGACTTAAATTTAAGACCGTAACTATAAACTACTAGAAGAAAACACATAAGGGAACTGCTTCAAGACATCGGTCTGGGAAAAGATTTTATTAGTAAGACCTCAAAAGCAGAAATAAACAAATGAGATTACATCAAACTAAAAAGCTTCTGTATAGCAAAGGAAATAATCAACAGAGTGAAAAGATAACCTTTGGAATGGGAAATAATATTTGCAAACTACTCATACAACAGGGGATTAATATTTAGAACATGTAAGGAACTCAAACATCTCATAGCAAAAAATTAAACAATCCAATTTAAAAATAGACAAATGATCTGAATAGACATTTCTCCAAAAAAAAAAAAAGACACAAAATGGCTAACAAACATATTTTAAAATGCTCAACATCACTAATCATCAGAGAAATGCAAATCAAATCCACAGTGTGGTACCATCTTATCCCAGTTAGGATGGCTATTATCAAAAAGATAAAAAATAACGTGTTGGTGAGGACATGTGAAAAAGGAAGGGAACTCTTAAAATCTGTTGGTAGGAATGTAAACTAGTACAGCCACTATGGAAAATGGTATGGAGGTTTCTCAAAAAATTACATATAGAACTACCATATGATCCAGCAATCCCACTACTGGGCATTTATCCAAAAGAAAGGAAATCAATATACCAAACAGACTTTTGCACCCCTGTGTTTATTGCAGCACTATTCACAATAGCCAAGATATGAAATCAACCCAAGTGTTCAATGACAGATGAATGGATAAAGAAAATGTGGTAGATATACACAATGGAATACTATACGGCCATAAAAAATGAAGTACAGTCATCTGTGGCAACATGGATGAAACTGGAGGACATTGTGTTAAGTGAAATAAGCCAGGAACAGAAAGTTAAAGATCACATATTCTCACCGATATGTGGAAGATAAAAAAGGCTGATCTCATAGAAGTAAAGAGTAGAATGAGGATACCAGAGGCTGGGAAAGGTAGAGGAAAGGGGAGATAGGGAGATTTGTTAAAGGCTATGAAATTATACATATTAATCACACTATGTACCCCATAAATATGTGCAGTTTTTATATGGAAATTAAAAAAATGAAATATTTTAAAAAGTAGACCTACAGACGACTAAAATATTGCAGTTTTCAGACATGGAATTTATTATTCCTAGTGTGATTAATATGTTAAAGAAATAGATGACAAGGTAGAGGATTACACTATAGAACTGGGATCAATGAAAAACAGTGTAATAATTTAAAAAATGCTACTAAAGTAAAAAATTCAATAGATGTTTTGAAATGTAGATTGGGTAAAGCAGAAGAGAGAATTAGTAAACTAAATACCAGGTCAGTACAAAATATACAGGCTGAAGCTTGAGGAAGAAAAGATAAAAATATAAAAAAGAGGATAAAAGACATAGGGGATACAATGAAAAGATCTAATATATGTATAATTGGAATCCCAATTGAAAAGAGCTGGGTCTAGTATCTTAAGAGATAATGCCTGAGAATTTTCCAAAACTGATGAGAGCCATCAACCAGAGAATCAGGAAGTACTAAAAACTCCAGCAGGATAAATACAAGGAAAACCAGAATGAAGCACAAAGTTAAAGCTAAAGAAGAATTCTAGAAAGCAGCCAAAGAAAATAGAAATACATTCAAGAGAGCAAGAATAAGACTAACGGCCAACTCCTTCAATAAAAATAAGACTCCAAAAGATAATGGAAGGCCATCTGTAAAGAGCTCAAAAAATATAATTCCCAACATAGAGCTCTATACATGCTGAAAAGCAAAATTAAAAATTTTCAAACAAAAACTGAGAGAATTTACATACTGAGTGAAATACTAAACAAAGCTGTTTAGGCAGAGGAAAAATGATCTTAGATTAAAACACAAAAATGCAGACAGAAAATAAAAGCAATGGTAAAAGTAAATTTGACGGCACAAAAGTAATAGTATTTTGTCTCTACAAGGCTTTAAAATATATTTAGAATTAAAGTAACCAACAAGAACACAAAGTATTGGAAGGCTCTACTACTGTATGAGAAGTGGCAAAAGTTCTAATTTATATTTGATTTTAATACGTCAAGGACATATTTTGAACTCTTCAGGGCAAACATTTAAAAGTATATGCGTGTGACAAGCTAATAGAGAAGGAAAAGAGAAGAAAAAAATACTTGATCAATCCAAAAGAAGCAGGAAAGGAGAGAAAAATGGAAGACAAACGTGAGACAAACAGAACAAAAAGAATAAGATATGAACACAAATACATTAGTAATTTATATTAAATATAAACAGACTACAGTTAAAAGATAAAAATTCTGAGAATGAATAAAAAAACAAAAAATATATTCCAATTACAAAAAACACATCTTAGATTTAAGAACACAGAAAGGTTGAAAGGGATGGAAAAAGACATATCATGCAAATATTAACCAATAGAAAGCTGGCAAAATTATATTAATAATATGTACAATAGATATTAAGGCAAGATGCATCATTACAGATAAAGAAGGACATTATTTTTTTTTTTTTTTTTTGGAGAAAGAGTCTCACTCTGTCACTTGGCTAGAATAAAGTGTAATTATCATAGCTCACAGAAACCTCAAACTCTTGGGCTCAAGTGTTTCTCCTGGCTCAGCCTCCTGAGTAGCTGGGACTACAGGTGCACCCTGCTATGCCCGGCTAATTTTTTTATGATTTGTAGATACTGGTTCTAGTTCTTGCTCAGGCTGGTCTTGAACTCCTTGCCTCAGGCAATCCACCTGCCTCAGTCTTCCAGAGTGCTAGGATTACAGGCATGAGCCACTGTGCTTGGCCAAGAAGGACATTTCATAATGATAAAAGGTTTAATGCATCGAAAAGACATAAGAATTCTAAATTTATATACTAAGATAGCTTTAAAATATATAAACTGAAATTTGACAGAACAAAAAAGAGAAATATACAATTCTCAATCATAGCAGGACACATAAAAATACGAAGCAGTTCAGGCACGGTGGCTCAAATCTGTAATCCCAGCACTTTGGAAAGCTGAGGTGGGAGGATCACTTGAGGTCAGGAGTTTGAGACCAGCTCAGGAAACACAGCAAAATCCTGTTTCCATAAAGAATTAAAAAAAAAAAAAAATTACCCAGGCATGGTAGTGTATGCCTGTAGTCCCAGCTACTCGGGAGGCTGAGGTGGGAGGATCGCTTCAGCCCAGAAATTTGAGGCTGCAGTAAGCTATAAACACACAACTACACTCCAGCCTGGTTGACAGAGTGAGATCTCTAAAAAAAAAAAAAAAAAAAAAAAGAAAAAAGAAAAAAAATATATACAAAATGGACTATATGCTGGGCAAAAAGACAAAATTTCAATAAATTTTAAAGAACTAAAATCACTCAGTATGTTCTCCGATGACGGTGGAATTAGACCAAAAATCAATAACAAAAAGATAATGAGAAAATCTCCAGATATTTGGAAATTAGCTAAAACTTTCTAAATAACTTATGTAATAAAGAAGCGATCACAATGGGAATTAGAAAATATTTTAAACCGAAAACAATAAAAATAGGATATAACAAAATTTGCAAAATAAAAAAAATACAGAAAACATTAGAAAGAAAATAATAAACACCAGAAATTTTTAAAATGGAAAACGAATGTATAAACAGACAAAATCAACAGAGGCAGAGTTAGTTCTTTATAAAACTAACAAAATTGATAAACCTTGCGGTAGCCATGGAAATGCACCTCCCAGGTCTGCTGTGAGGAACATAATTGATGGATGGCTACAGTTGCTGTGCTCTGAGTCCACTGCTGCATTCAAGCTGAGGCCACACTTGCCATGAGTGTGGGACTTAGCACAGAAGGAATACTATGAAGACCTATTCCTGGGTGACGTGGGACTCCTCTGATGGGCAACTTTGGCTGTAGGACTCCCCACTGGCTTTGTCAAAACTTTCTTAAGTATCCTGCAGTACAGTGAGCCTCTTCCTGCCCAAGCTTCCTTCTCTCTCTCTCCAAGGGTCAAACTCACAACAGAGTTTGACAGGTCTCCTTGCCTCCTCTGGCTCCCATTTGATTTTCCCTCACAGATGTTCTTCACAGCAAATTTCTTGAATGTCTAACCCTATCTTGGTACTTGCCTTGTGGAAAATCCAAATTAAACAAACCTCTAGAAAGAATTATCAAGAGAGAAAGAACACAAATTTCTAAGATCAGGAATTAGAAAAGGAATATCACTGTAGATCCTACAGGAAGATGTGAGAATACTATCAGTAATTTTCTGCTAATAAATTTGACTATTTAGATGAAGTAGACAAATCCTTAGAAAAATACAACTTATCAAAACAAGCATAGAAGTAAAAAAAAAAAACACAAAACATCCCGAACATCCTATTTAATTAAATAATCTGTAATTTTAAAAAAATCCTACAAAGTACTCTCTAGGCCCAGATATTTTGATGGGTGAGCTCATCCAAATATTTACACAAAAATAGCATAAATCTTATATGAACTCTTCTAGAACAGAAAAAAGACATTTTCCAATTGACTTTATGAGGCCATCACAAATTCCTACCAAAACTAAGAAGGATGTTACAAGAAAGGAAAATTACAAGACAAACTATCTAACAGAGAACACTGCAAACTCCTAAACGGTCATCAGATAAAATCCAATGAGACATCAAAAGGGTATCATGACAATGTTGGGATTATTCCAAGAATGCAAAGGTGGATTACCATTGCAAAATCAATCTGTAATTCACACATTAAAAGCAAAAAGAGAAAAAAATCATATAGTAATTTGAGATGCAGAAAAGTTACTCGATAAGATTAAACACCTATTCATGATTTTAAAAAAATCTTAACAATGACAACAAAAACAGAACTCTCAGCAAACTATTAATGGAAAGAAATTTCTGGCCAGGTGCAGTGGCTCATGCCTGTAATCTCAGCACTTTGGAAGGCTGATGTGGGAGGATTGCTGGAGCCCAGGAGTTAGAGACCAGCCTCAGCAATATAGTGAGACCCCCATCTCTACAAAAATTTTTTTTAAATAGCTGGGTGTGGCAGCACATTCCTGTACTCCCAGCTACTGGGGAGGCTGAGGTGGGAGCATTGCTTGAGCCCAGGAATCCGAGGCTGCAGTGAACTCTGATCTGTGCCACTGTGCTCCAGCCTGGGCAACACAGCAAGACCCTGTCTCAAAACAAAACAAAAAAAAGAAAAAAGAAATTTCCTTAATTTGATAAAGGGTATCTACAAAAAGCCTATAGGAAACATTATCCTTTTTGATAAAATATTGACGGTTTTTCACCTGAGATTGAGAACAAGGCAAAGATGCTCACTATAACCATTTTTATTGTACTTATATTTAATGTGCCTTACTGTGCTAGCTAGTGCAGTAGGAAAAAAAAAAAAGCGCTGTATAAGAATTGGAAAAGAAGAAATATAATTGTCTTTATTTACAGCTGATACAACTGTATACACAGAAAACACAAAAGAATTAACAGATATATTATTACAGTTGATATGTGAAGAGTCATTATTAAAAAATCTGTATACCAGTAAAAAACAAATAGAAACAAAAACCTAAAAGAATACCATTTATATATAGCATCAAAAAATCAGATAAGTAAACACCTTACAAACGATATATATACAAGACCTTTACACTGAAAATAACAAAACATTTTGAAAAAATTAAAGACCATAAATTAACAGAGGAAAATAATGTATGGATTAGAAGACAAAATACTATAAAGAAGTAACTACTTTCTAAATTGATTGTAGATTAAATATGGTCTAAAAAAATTCTAGTAAGGAATGGAAAAAAATGTTTTGGTGGCAATTAACAAGCTGATTCTAGAATTTATGTACAAACGCAAAGGGCCAAGAAAAGCCAGGACAATCTTGAAGCAAAAAGACCAACTAGATAATTAGTTGGTCTAATACCAACTAGACCAATTACTAGATAAAAAGACTGATTATGAACCTAAGTAATTAGGAGAATGTGAAACTGGTAAAGGAGAATGGAGAATAATGGAATAGATAGTCTAGAAAAAGACTCACAGATATAAGGTCACCTGAAACATGACAAAGGTGTCAATGTAATGCAGTTAAAGAAAGGATGTTCCTGTCAATGAATGATGCTGGATCAACTGGTTATTCATATGAGCAAAAGAAATGAATCATGCTCCCTACCCCATATTATATATGAAAATTTATTTTAGATGGACTGTGCTAGTTGAAGAGTAAAAGAATAAAAGTTTTAGCACTAATCATAAGAGGAAAACATTGTGAATTGGACTACATTAAAATTAAGTTTTTAAATCAAAAGATATCATGAAGAGAGTGAAAAGGCAAGCCAAAGCATGGGAGAAGACATATGCAACATATTTATCTAACAAAAGACTTATATGTAGACTGTAAAAAGAATTATAAATCCATAAGACAAGCCAAGATCGGCAAAAGACTTCAAGAGCAACACCACAAAAGGAGATATCCAAATGCCAGTAAGCAGATTAAAAGGTACCCTGCCTCACTATACGTCAGGAAAGTTCTAAACAAAATCAGTATGAGATCTATTATACACTTATCAGAAGCTGAAATCAAAAGATAGATAGTAGCAAATACTGGTAAAGATGTAGAACAATTAGAGCTGTACCATAACATGCTGGTGGAGTGTTCATTGATACAATTCTTTGGAAATTAGAAACTGAAAAATGGAATTCTTCTGTATCATAACTATGGCGATGGTTACATTACATGATCTTATGTATTTGTCAAAACCCATAGAACTTGGCACTAAAAAAAGTGAATTTTACTATTGGGACAAACAAAAACAGAAACAACAACCAGGATGTGAAAGGAAACCAAAATGGAATACAAGCTCTAACAAATGACCCTACCTGTATTACAAATGAATAATGTAACCACACTGAAGTGGATGGAATAAAAGAACTTAAGTTACTCTGGATAACAGTATTTTGTCTGGACACCATAGGGGTAAAGACAAGAAGAGCTGTAAGCAAATACTATAGTAAGTATTAACATTAATAAATTGGTTTCTCACAAGGGTATGGGTAAATAGCTCAAAACTACTTTAGGATGAAATAAATAAATAAATGTATTTTAGATAATGGGAGCCAAATTTTCTTTTTTCTTTTTCTTTTTTTTTTTCTTCTTCTCTGCATGCAGGGAAGGCAGAGAGCCAAATTTTCAATGTCAGAGGAAGAAGTTATAAATAAGGAAAGGGTGAAGACTAGAATGAACCCGGTGTTGTTAGACTGGAATAAGAGTTGTCAGTATGACCTCATGTTCTATAAATATATAAACAAATACAGAAATAAACATAGATGGATGTGTATACATAGGTTATTAGACATACATATACTGCCCAGCTCTATTTGCTAAGAGGGCCTAGAAGCAATGACACTCAAGGAACAAAGAGCTTATCTGGGCTGGGCATGGTGGTTCACGCCTGTAATCCTAGCACTCTGGGAGGCTGAGGTGGGAGGATTGCTTGAGCTCAGGAGTTTGAAACCAGCCTGAGCAAGAGTGAGACCCGGTCCCTACTAAAAACAGAAAAATTAACTGGGGTTCTGGTGCGTGCCTATAGTCTCCGCTTGAGCCCAGGAGTTTGAGGTTGCAGTGAGCTCTGATGACACCACTGCACTCTGGCCAGGGCAAAGGGATGACAGAGTGAGACGCTACCTTTTTTTTTTTTTTAAAGCATATTTGGTGCCCAGATCTGGGTTTCTAAGTACCATTATTCAGTAAAAGAAACCAGGGTTGTTACCTGGAGAAGTGGTTGATTCCAGGACCGAGGCTGAGAAAATAAAACATGAACCTAGGGCATCTTATGTTGTCAAAAAGTGGGAACGTACACAAAAAAGGATGGGGACGGAGCCAGACAAAAAGTCTACATATTGGGTGATTCCATTTCAAAAAGGGGCAAAACTAACTGTTAGTAGTAGAAGACAAGATACCGGTTACCTTTGGTGAGGATAATGATTAGGAGGGGGCCTAAGGGGTGGCTTCTAAAGTGCCAGAAGTGTTATATTTCTTGATGTGGTTGTAGTTACACAGGTGTGTCCACTTAATGAAAACTTGTACCAATTTTGCATGCATATTATACTTCAACAAACCATATGAGGTGTTCTATATTTTGATTGTGGTAGTTGCTACATGTTATTTAGGAAAATACATGTGAATTTTATTATATGTAATCTATATCTCAACAAATCTAAAGGTCCTTCAAAAAAATCAATGCTATAATAGGGCTTACATTTGCCTAGTGTAGGCTTTCTCTCATTTTGTCTTCTAGTAGGTCCTATTTGATAGAAAAATAGGAGTTGAAAGAAGTCTCATTTCTTCAGGCCTGAGATCACTAATGTATATGAACCATGCCCCAAAGATATTACTCTGTCAGGAATGTGACAGTTCCACATATTATTCTAAGTTATTTTCTACCTCTTGGCTAATTAAAGGACTTTGTCTTTTGTGGTTACAATAAGCTATAAACGCAACAGAGCTAATAACTTAGTTGTTTATATTCATAGATTAAGAAATATATTTTCTTTAAAATCTCACCTGGTAAGAACTTTTTTCTATAAATGCCATAGACAGACATTCTAAAAGAATGCTACCCAATTTGTTCTATCCTTACCACAAGATCCCATGCCAACAAGATTATCATTTAAAATTGATTTGGCTGTAGGAGAGATAACATTTTCAAAATGATTTATATTAATATTTTGTAGCAGTAGGAGTTGGGATGATGTGCTGACATTCTTCCAGCTGCTGAAATTGTTTTCCTTTAGAGTTTGCATTTTCTATTGCACACTTTCTGTGCTTTATGCCTACTAGAATTGCAAATCGCATTGACCTTTTTCTTAGAGTAATGGACAGCATTGAGTGTTTTCATAGAACATGAAAATGTAACTAGCAGATGAGGTAACATGTTTCTTTAAGGACTTAGGAATATGAAGACAAGTAACTTGAATTCACCCATTTACTTATAATGAAATGACAAAGGGCACTGTGATGTGACTATCTTAAATTATAAGTACCTCAAAGGTGAGAGACTACTTAAAGTAATCTGTAGGTTGCCTATAAGAGTGAATGGGTCCTTGATACTTTTTGATGGATTGAAAGAGAGAAGCATTTACCAAGCTCTGACTTATTGAAGAACTAGACACTTAGCTGTCTAGTTTTTTAAGGTCTGTTTTTATCATCCCACAGGATCATAGAACTTGCGGCAAGATTATCAAATCACCTTATTCAATGATTCTCAAAGTGAGGGGTGGAGGACAGACAGCATTGCCATATCACCTAAAGAACTTTTTCAACAAATACACAATCCTACACTCCCCTTTCCCCACACCCTATCACCCGCATTCGCATACCTCTCCTTGAGGATGCATATTCTAATAGTCTTCGCAGGGATGTATCAGATTGAGGGAAAGGTGCTCTTAAGAAGACAGGGCTGCATTTACTAAAAACTCACTAGGTGATTTTGATATGACAGCACCAGTCTTCTAGTTGAAAACCTCCGACTTAAGACGTTTTCTCCTTTTGTGTAAAATTACAATTCAAACAGCTAGAAAGAATTTTGAAAGTATTCAGAAAAGTCTACAATTTATTTTTCAGTAGACCTATTTCATTGTTTCACTTTAAGAGCCACTGTGTGAAATGTATTATTTTCAATTTAGAACAAAAGTCCTATTGCTTTTTCCAATTTTTAGTGATTTATTTAGTGCAGAAACTTTGGGAAATTCAAACTTTCTATACAGCCCTACATACATATGTATGTATACACATACAAACATATATAATTTTTTACTACAAACCCTGATATAATAAGGTATTAACAGATGAAGACCTCATTAGTTTCTGTCCAATAGGTAAAGAATTTTGTAGACTTCTTGAAAGTTTATAGACACAGACACAGAAATGGTTTTTTTCACTTGACTCTAATGTTACTAAACAGGTTCATTCAACATTTATTAAAAGAATCAAATTGGACAGAGTCATCTTTTCTTTTCTGCCTTCATCCCCAACATCTTATTCTGTTTGTTTTGATATGTTTATTTTTTAAAATTGTGATAAAATTTACAAAACATAAAATTTACCATTTTAACCATTCTTGAGTATACAGCTCAGGTGCCATTAAGTACATTCATATTGTTCTACAGTCACCACCACCACCCAGCTCCACAATTTTTTTCATCTTGCAAAACTGAAACTTTATATGCATTAAACAATAACTGCCTGTCCGTCCCTTCCCCAGCCCCTGGCTACCACCACTCTATCTTCTGTCTCTATGAAGTTGACTACTCTAAGAATCTCCTGTAAGTGGAATCATATGGTATTTATCCTTTTGCATCTGGCTTATTTCACTTAGCATGTCTTCAAGATTTGTCCATGTTGTAGCATGTGTCAGAATTTCCTTTTTAAGGCTGAATAATATTCCACTGTATGTATATACCACATTTTGTTTATCCATTCTTCTGCTGATGGACACTTTTGGCTATTGTAAACAATGCTACTATGAACATGGGTGCACACATATCTGTTCAAGTTCCTGCTTTCAGTTCTTTTGGGCATATAACCAAATGTGGAATTGCCCAGTCTGTTACTCTTAATACTCTCCAGTTTTGGAACTCAATTAGCCTGCAAGCACTGAAACAATGATTGATATGTGACATAACCTCTGGCTGGATGGTAACCCAATCTGAAAGAGGAGTGACCAATAAAACAGGGTGAATGGAAAAGACTTTAGATTCACAGACAATTTAAGAAGAATTTAAAGAATTAAATTTATACAATAAGAGAAAGTAGATTATAGATACCATATCTCAAAAGGAGAGAGAGCTATAGAATAAAATTCCAAGGAAACTGATTTTGTTAGATTATTGCTAAATGCCACAAACTTAACAGTCTGATCATTTAAAAATACTCTACAGTGTGAAGTTTAAGGCACAATGATTCCTAATTAGTGTTTTAATAAGTGTGTTAACACTGCCTTGTGCCATTCTGGAATGTCACTTATGGCAAATTAAGGGACACTTTCTCTCCCTATTTTCCATTAGTATTTTAATGCTAGGAGGTGGGAAAAAGCTGATCCATATTCAAGAGGAAAGGAGGGAAAACAATAACAAATTGGCATCTCTTCTGTGAATTGCCCCACAGGCCAAGCATTTTTATGTTCTTAATCATTATTAAATGACTTAACATGACACCCAGAGCCTGGCGAATGATTGCATCCTGACATGAGAACGAATTACAAATGAAATGAAAGATCAAGCCGTATTAGAGGACTGCCTCTGGGAAATGAAAATCTTTAATTCTCTTTTATTATTGACATTTATTTGGCTGCCATGAATAACAACATAGCAAAGAGATTCAGCTATGCTTGTGCACTGAATAGCTTATCCCAGGGCTCAAAACTGCATTAACATTTATCATGTTTGCTTTTGTAGCTGACACCGCTGAACAGATTCTCTATCCATCTTGTATTTATCATGCATTGCAGATATAGTGCATCCTCTAATTTAAGTTCATTTTCATATGGTAGGAACAGCAAAGATTAGCCAGTGTCTTCCCTCAAATAAATTCCTGCTTGTAAGCATTCCTAAGAATGGTTTAATAGGTTTAATAAAGAATAAAATGAGTTCACAAGGAAATGCAGTCACAGGATGGGGAGGCTAATTTTCAATTTTGGGAAAATTGTGCAAATTCACAATGAGGAAGACACTTGTACAATATGTCTATCTGGAATATATAAAGCCTTAAAATGAATCTCTCCATAAAGAGAAACCAAATAGTATTTTATGAATCTGAAGGTAGTACTACAGTTCTTATAAGAAGCCTGCATGTTTTTCACTTTTTTAAACTGCTCATTGCTAACACAGGAATAGGTCACATACAGGAAGACAGCAATTCAGGTAGTTTGCATCAATGCATGGATATCCTTTCAAAGTTCATTTCTTTTCTCTCTTGTACAAATTAACAACATGGCTTTTCCTGCCACAACAATAAAAGATTACATAGTACCTAGTTCCTTTGCTTACATGATCCTCTTTGACTGGAGTGCCCTCCTTTCTTTAAATCCTTTCTAGAACTTAAGGCTTAGCAAGAATATCAATGTATCTTGGGAAAGCCACTTAACATCTCTGAATCTTGTTGGAAATTTTATTTTTAACTTTTCTTTCTTTGTAACACTTTAATTATGGATAATTTCAAAAATACACACAGGTGAAGATAATAACATAATGATCCCCCATATAGCTACTGCCCAGTTTCAACAATTAATTCATGACCAGTCTCATTTCACCTACACCACTACTTTATTCTCGCTGGATTATTTTTTTTTTCCTTTTTTTTTTATTTCAGCATATTATGGGGGTTCAGATGTTTAGGTTACGTATGTTGCCCTTGCCCCCCTTTCCCCCCTCACTGAATTATTTTGAAACAAATATTTTTTGAAGCAAATCTCTGAATCTTGCTTTTAACTATTCTAAAATAAGAAAGTTGATCTATATGTATCTATGTATCCCACAACATCATGTTGTAAACCTTAAATATACACAATAAAATTTATTTTTAAAAAGAAATAAGTAAAGTAAGAAACTTGGGATGAATTACTTCTAGGGTCCCCAAATACAATATTTCATCTTTGATACTTTTCAGGTTTTATATCTAATCCAACAAAAATGTACTTCATATTCACTGTAACATCTTTCTTCAAGCTTTAGTGATCTCCTCCGAGTCAATATAACCCATATAGTTTGCACCAATAAAAAAGTATAATTACACTTGACTTTGTACTCATATTTTATGTGTATGAATTTCATTTCCCAGTTAGATCTTTAAGGCTCATTTCTTATATTTCGGTGTTCACCAGAGTACTGAACAAACACAAAGGTAATATTAATAATTGCTACCATTTACAATATTTATTAATTAACTGGTTTTAACCTGGATGGTTGAGACAGAATTAAAAGGGTTATATTTTGGCTTTAATAGTAGGCAGCATCATATAAATAGTATTATCAATAACATGTTTATTTACTAGACATAATTCCTATTTTTTTAGGAGTGCTATAAAATAGATGGCTGAGTAAAAACGAAAATGAAATTTTCTTCTTGAAGGAAAATCTGAGGAAGTTAACTTATTTCTGGATTTTATTTATTCATAATTGAGTAAATTTATTTCATTCTAGCACAAGTATTTTATTAGTAAGATATATTCTTTTTTTCAGGAAAGACATTTCTTGTCTGAAAAAACCTCCAAAATATCAAAGTAAATAAACTATAAACTGTATCAGAGTGGTTTTATTCAACTGAATTTAAATAAATTATCTTCTTGAAAATGAAATCTTTTCTACTGAGATAGAGGGTAGGAATATTTAGGAAAAAATTCTAAAAGGTACACTGCATTGAATACATTATAACAGAAAGAATACAGAATTTTTCTTATAAATGATTACTCTCTATAATACTGGATTTCTCACACAGTTCCCACATGTACCTGTAGCCATTATGGTGTCATCTCTCCCTTGGGTGAAGATCACAATTCGCTGCCTCTTTGAGTTTGCCTTTGGCAGGGCTTGCGTCTTTTTGGCTATCTCTTTAATGTCTTTAGTCTATTAATAAAAAGGAGGAAAAAATTCTCATAACCAGTATAGCAAAGCACAACTTTATTAGATTAACACCTAAACATCGATTAAGAGATTTTTAAATAAAGTTAATCAAATACAAAAATAAACAGAATAGTGCAATAATGTCCAAGAAACCCATCATCAATGCAAACATTTGAAATTTATGATGAATCTTATTTCACATATACCCTCACCCACCTGCCTTTCCTATTATTCTGAAGCAAACCCAAAGTACTATATAATTTTATCTATAAATGTTTTAGTATATATTTCTGAAAGGTAATGATTTAAACACAACCACATAATTATCATATTTTAAAAAATTGGCCAGGTGCAGTGGCTCACACCTGTAATCCTAGCACTCTGGGATGCTGAGGTGGGAGGATGGCTTGAGGTCAGGAGTTTGAGACCAGCCTGAGCAAGAGTGAGATCCTGTCTCTACTAAAAAATAGAAAAAAAATTAGCCGAGTGTGGTGATGCGTGCCTGTAGTACCAGCTACTTGGGAGGCTGAAGCAGGAGGATTGTTTGAGCCCAGGAGTTTGAGGTTATAGTGAGTTATGATGATGCTACTGCACTCTAGCCCAGACAACAGAGTGAGACTCTGTCTCAGAAAATAAAAAAAAAATTCCTTAATATTAGCAAATATCCGGTCAGTTTTCAAATTTGCAATTAAAGAGAGGTTTCTAAAAAGAGGAGTATTTAATTATTTTAGAGGTTTATGTAGCATAATTATGCTGTCTTTGGAAATAATACAGTTGCTAAAATGCCAAATTCTTTCAAAGAACTGAAATGAGAGAAAGACATGCTAGCCCTTTCTGACACTGGATCCCCACCTCTCACCTCTCAAAAATCAACTCACAATGGATAACAGACTTAAACCTAAGGTGTGAAACTTTAAGAATTCTAGAAGAAAATGTTGGGAAAACTCTTAAAGACATAGGTGTAGGAATGGAATTTATGAAGAAGACCTCCAAAGCAATCACAGCAGCAACAAAAATAAATAAATGGGACCTGGTCAAATTAAAAAGCTTCTGCACAGTCAAGAAAACTATCATTAGAGTGAACAGACAACCTATAGAATGGGAGAAAATATTTGCTTTTACACATCTGATAAAGGGCTCATAACAAGAATCTATATAGAACTTAAGAAAATCAACAAGAAAAAATCGAACAACCCCATCAATAAATGGGCAAAGGACATGAACAGAAACCTTTCAAAAGAAGACAGAACAATGGCCAGCAAACATATAAAAAAGTGCTCAACATCTCTAATCATTAAGGAAATGCAAATTAAAACTACAATGAGATATCACCTAACTCCAGTGAGAAAGGCTTTTATCAAAATTTCCCAAAACAACAAGTGCTGGAGTGGATGTGGAGAGATAGGAACACTCTTCCATTGCTAGTGGGTCTGCAAATTAGTACAACCCCTGTGGAAAGTAATTTGGAGATACCTCAAAGAGCTAAAAATATAAATATCACTTGATCCAGCAATCCCACTACTAGGCATCTACCCCCAAAAAAGACATTCTATAATAAAGACATCTGCACTCGAATGTTTATGGCAGCACAATTCACAATTTCAAAGACGTGGAAACAACCCAAGTACCCATCAATACATGAGTGGATTAATAAAATGTGGTATATGTATGCCATGGAATACTACTCAACTACCAAAAACAATGGTGATCTAGCACCTCTTACATTATCCTGGATAGAGCTTGAGCCCATCCTTTGAAGTGAGGTATCACAGGAATGGAAAAACAAGTACCACATGTACTTGCCAACAAATTAGTACTAACTGATCAACACTAAGGTGCTCACATGGTAGTAAAATTCATTGGGTGCCAGTCAGGTGGGGGACTAGGGGTGAGTAAACTCACAACTAATGGAGGCGGAGCACACTATATGGGGGAAGGGCATGCTTGTAGCCCTGGCTTGGGCAAGACAAATGCATTACAATGTAACCAAAATGTTTGTACCCCCATAATGTCCAGGAAAAAAAAAAAAAAAAAAAGGATAAAGTTAAAAAATTATAAATTAATTGTCAAACCTTGATACTGTTTTTCATACCACATAAGCCATGAAGTTTTATATAATAAATGTTCTGGAATCTTGTAATCTAACTCCAAAGCTAAAGGCAGACTTTTAGAATCATGTTTTCAACCATTTTAGAGAATTTAAAAATCCATGCATTCAGTGGGCCTCTAAAACTGTCCATGGTTTGGGGTTTGTTGGTAGTTTGCTCTATCACTGTGCAAAGTTTCAAATAGTTATGGAGAAAGATATACCAGAGGGAAAACACATACGAGAGGGAAAATATATCTGAGTGGCATAAATGAAGGATATATAGGAGAGAAAAAATAGGATACATAGGAAAGAAAAATTTAGGTAAGCAAAGCAGACAAGTCATGGTGGCTTAGAATGGTTACAAACAGTATCGGAAACTATGACATTTTTAAAGGTATGACAATCTGTAGTGAAATATTTGTATGTTGTTTGTTCACTAAATACTTGAGAAATTCCAGATAGTATATGAAGCTAAGCTTCTAATACACCTAATAGGATGATTTCCAGAGGACTGTTGTTTCTGGAAAGAATTGCCACTCGTGGTAGGACAATGCTTCTGACTTTTCAAACATACTGACTATTTTGCTTTTGGTTGCTTATTTTAGAAGAGAACTAAGCCTGAACTCTGATAAGATGAGAAAAATTCCCTCGGTTTCTGGAGACAGGCTATTAGAAATGACTAGTAACAGCTGAAAGGACCAAAATATGCCATATAATGTCTTCATTCTCTTAAATAAGCGTACACATTTAATTAAAATTGCACACATATATTCTGCCAATTTCCTTAGCACAAATATATTTTAACACTATAGGATTTTTGCTCATGATTTAGTACAGTTCATATTTAATAAAGATAAAAGAGGCAAGCGTATTCATTAATCATCTTAAAAGCAGAATGTTATGCATGTAGTAGATGTTTTTTAAAAGGAAGTCTTTCTTCAAGGTGGTATAAGGAATAAATTAAGAATAAGATTCCATGGTTGCTTTCTACCAACCTTGTGCCACGAGTTTTGTTATGGGAGTTTTGGTAATTTAATCAAAGAAACCTTTCTTATGTCTAAAATTAAATCTTATAAAAATGGCAATTAAAGGTTGAAGTAAACTTTCCAAATATAAGACATAAATCTCTCCAGATTTATGTAAACTTTATTCTATTCGTATCGACATCCACACTTCATACAAAATCTCTTTGTCACTCACTCTGGGATCACTGTCGGTAAGCACCTAATCTACATTTCTCACTATGCCTTGAGGAGCCATTGCTTGCCCACAATAGTTGATTCCCATCTAGTATAAAAATTTTTCTCGAAACCTCAATTTTATCTTCCCATAGCTACATATTTCTAGTTGTATAGTATTTCCCCATCCCGTACCCTACCCTAGGTTCTTCCCTCTTACACTTAAGCTCACTCATCTTAACACTGAAATTACAAGGAATTTTAGAGTACGACAGATCTGGACTTACTATTTGTATGACCTTGAGCAGGTTAATAAATCTCTCTAAGGCTGTGTATTTCCTCATCTACAAAACTAAAAAAAATTCACATTAAAAGATGTTGGGAGCTAAATATGCTAAAATTAGTGGCCAAAAGTTTGAAATAGGATATTTACATAATCTCAAAGTATCTTCTCCTAATATACTTATTCATTAAGAAGAAAAAATAGCAATGTTACAATGGCAAAAATTGACAGACATCACCTTAACCTAGGGATCAATTTAGTGATGCTAAAATTAATGGATGAAATTGGATATTTGCATAGTCCCAAAGTATCTCCCCTAAGATATTTATTAATTACAATGGGAAAGTAGTAACTTTACAGAGGATAAGCCAGCAAACAACATTAACCTAGTGATCAAGGTTAACATCACCAGCAATAAGACATTACGACATCGCATACCTCCCTGATAACGACGTACTGAAAAGGGCACATCGCTTCTGTAGTATTCCCTCCCAAAATGCACAAGCTCAACTTGATCATGAAACACAAGACAAACTTAAATTGAGGGATTTTCTACAAAATGATTGACCAGTTCTCTTCAACAGTATCAAAGTCATGACCAAGAAGCAAAGAGTGAGAAACTGTCCCAGAGTGAAAGAGACTAAGGAGACATGACAAAGCAATGCAATGTTGAAAAGAAAAAGGAAATTAGAGGAAACACTGATGAGATCAGAATAAAGCCTGTAGTTCAGTTATTGGTATTGTACCAATGTGCATTTCCTTGTTTTGGTCATTATGCTTTGGCTGTGTAAGACATTAACATTAGGGGAAGCTGGGTGAAGAGTGAATTCTATACTATTTTTGCAATTTTTCTAAGACTAAGGTTATTTTAAAATAAAAAGTTAAAATAGTTGTTGAGAGGATGAAAGAGGATAAGGTAAGTGAAAGCACTTAATGCAATATTTAGTACATGATAATAACTTAATAAATATTAATTTCTTTCCTCTAATGACTATCATTTTAATATACCCTAAAACTGTCACATCCTTAGGTTTCCCCAAAATCTCTAGAAAGGGCCTCAAGAGTTTTGAGTATTGAGAATTCAATTACAGTACCTAATGAGAGGAGAAAGATAAAAAAGGGGAGGAGAAGTATGAGTAGAAAGCTTATACAATTGAACTATGAGGCATGTATATAAATCTAAAGTGCTCATGAAATCTTAACTTCTCTAGGCAGTAGGTACTTTTACAATATCCCATTTTATAAATGAAGAAACTGAGTCACAGGGCTAGGTGTGGTGGCTCACGCCTATAATCCTAGCACTCTGGGAGGCCGAGGCGAGGCGGGAGGATCGTTTGAGCTCAGGAGTTCGAGACCAGCCTGAGTAAGAGCGAGACCCCGTCTCTACCAAAAATACAAAGAAATTAATTGGACAGCTAAAAATATATAGAGAAAAAATTAGCCGGGCATGGTGGCGCATGCCTGTAGTCCCAGCTACTCGGGAGGCTGAGGCAGTAGGATTGCTTGAGCCCAGGAGTTTGAGGTTGCTGTGAGCTAGGCTGACGCCAAGGCACTCGCCCCAGGCAAGAGAGTGAGACTCTGTCTCAAAAAAGAAAAAAAGAAAAAAAAAGAAACTGAGTCACAGAGAGGTTAGTAACTTGCATAAGGTCACAAATATAAGTAGTGGAGCTAGGATGAGCATCCACAAAGTCTCACACAAGGGATCATAGTCTTAACCACTTTTCTATGCTATCTATAGATCATATTCCTTCTGTGAATTCTGGCAATGCGCTTTTTGTTGTTATCACAAATAGCACGTTCATCCTAAATAATTTTTCTGCAACATTCACAAATAATTCCAGATCCCGTATTTAAGTTTGCTATTTTTTCTTAATTATTTTGGCTTATATTTTATCCCAATGAATTTCAATTTTTGAGTTTCAAGATATTTCTCACTTTTCAAGGTCATTTTGAAATCTAATCTCCCTTTCCAATATATTAGAATGTGAGAGAGAAGGCAGTGCAGTTTACAGTAAAGAGTACCAGACAGAGAGAGCTGAGCTCTGGTTTTGGCTCCATTATGTATATAACCTTGAACAAGTTACATAGCCTATTTTTTATCTGTTGAACTGATATGGCAATACATGCCCTATCTACTTCCCAAGGTTTGTGTGAGCATTAAATGTATTAATGATATGTTGGAAAAGATTTTATAAACTGTGAAGCATTTTATAAATGTAAAATTATGCTTTTATTGTCATTGGTGATTGTATAACTTAAATTTAGCATTGTCTTCCAAATTAAAGAATATATTCTCTTCATTCCATTTTTAACAAGCTGGTGATACGAATGTTAAACAATCCTGTCACAATCTACCTACTTCTACAGAAAGCTAATTGTGGTGTTCCCACACATTTCTTCACCTAGCCATACCCTTTGCTGTTTTGTTTTCCAAACAGAAACTCCCATAATAGTTATGCTGCTCGTATGATGTGTCAGTCACCAGCCTGATCTCGTGCTCCCTCCTCACACATTCCATGCCAGTCACGCTGGCCTTCTGTCACTTCCTGGAGTACATGGTACATTATGTTCTTTCTTGTTTGGAAGCCTTTGTGCTCCTGTTCCCTCTGTTTGAAATTTGTTTCCCTGTTTGTCTGGCTTTTTTCTGTCATTACTAGATATTTGCATTTTTCAGAGTTTACTTTCTCAGAGTCATCCCATGGCCATCATACCTAAAATAGGAACCCTTCCCACATTCTCTTTCACAAAATACTCTCTGGTCATTTCCACCTTGTCTTCAGGGCTTATCAGCACGGCAGGCACATAGTAAGTGCTCAGTAAATATTTGTTGAATAAATAAATGATTAAATGGAGAGAATTAGAAGACTATCTTATCTGTTTCCCTTAATCTAACTATTTTAAAATTGTCCTCTTTTGGGGTCCAGGCACTTATAAAAGCAGCACTGTACTCTCTTAGCCAGCAGGACTTGATTTAGTGTCTTATTTTCAGAAACTCTGAGTGATCATTGATTGCATTCTTTATTTTATATTTGTGAGAACATAGGAACCTTAGAATTCTGTGGGAATCAACACTTCTTGAATATTCTCTGTGGACTTTCTGTCCGGTGCCGATCAATGGAACTTTCTCTTATGATATATATGTTCAGTATCTGTACTATCCAATAAAATAGTCATTAGCTACATGGTCTAGAGAGCACTTGCAATGTGCCTAGTATGACTTAGGGACTGAATTTTAAATTTTATTTAATTTTAATTAATCTTAATTTAAATAGCTGCATGTGACTAGTAGATGCTATATTAGCACAATTCTATATATTTTTTCTCTCAGTAGTATAAGATGATAGAGTCCTTGGTCAGAGAAAGACTACAAGTCTGGGATCTTCTAGGTAGTCAGGGGCTATGGAGGAAGTAGGAAGAGAGAAAAGGATTGTTTTGTTTCTTCTATGAACAGAAGTGCTATATCTCAGAAATTTAAGATAAAAAATTAAAATTTGTTGCTTGGAGTAAAACTGAATAAATACTCCAGTAGAGAAGATATGAATTCTCTTCATCATTTGGCATATAGCTGTTGCACAAACAATGAAATAGAGAGAGTATCTGTATTTAGGTTTTGGAGGTATTTTCTTTGCTTTATTTAATTTAAATCAATTTTCAGTTTTTAAAAGGCTTCATAATGAAACATGCTTTTAAGCACCTTATTTTTGTCTTAAAAATACAAACCTTTAATTGGTTCAGCTCAAGAAAAGGTAGATTTAAAAACACATTGCAGTCTGAACTGATTTTCCAGAATAATGAAAGGTCTTATGAAACTTTTTACTCCAAGAATTGTCATTTTAAATTCTTAGCAGGTCTGTCATTTAAATCAGGCACTATGCAATTTTCCATCACCTATAAAAAAAAAAAAATCCTCTCTCTTCTGCTTTGTGCTCTGCCCAGCTCCAGTTTTTATCTCATTCTCCAGTGCCCTCCTAAGCTGCTGCTTCTCACTGAAAATTGTGCAATTCATTTTAAAGATTAAAGATTTTTTTTAAAAAATAAAGATTATCTAAAATTTGCAGAGAAGCTAACCATAATATCATAAACAATGTCACTGAGGATATTTCCTGATGAATAAACACTGGTTATTTTTGGAGACATTTGGATTGGTCTGTCAGCAGACAGATCACTAGTGGCAATACTCAGTGGCTTTGGGAACTGATTGGGATTTATAATAGAAAATGAGGGTAGGAGCAGTGCTGGTGGAAAGGAAAAACTGCTCACCTTTCCTTTCTTTTAATCTTTTCATTTCTCTCTTCTCATTGATGCTCCAAATTTAGAGGCAAAATCAAAGTTTGGAGGGATAAAATGCAGATTTTTGTCTAGTTTGTCACACTAGACTTGAGAGCATTAACACATTTCACTAAAGAAAACTGTTAAGATAAAGTGATTTATTCTTGTTTTATTCCTTAAGAATACCAAGTTCCAAACCTATGCTTTTTTTTATTTCTAACAGAATAAGGAAATTTTAATGACATTATAAAAACACTGAATTTCTCTAGATAGTGTTTCATAGACATATTTTATTAACAATGCTTACTTGAGGTTATCCCGCTCATGACTCATATATATTCTGCAATGCTTGTAATGTTTTTGGGAATCCATGAAGGGACACATCAAGATATCATGTGCCTTATCCAATCTAACAAATCACTGTCAATATCATTGACAGAGCAGTTTTGTTATGACAGGAGATAATAAGGTATGTGATTATAATCATCATCATTTTGTTTATATGCTATAATCAATTATGGCAGATTTATGGCAAAAAGAAACAATTTTGGAATCAGTAAGGAAGAACTAATGGAAAGGTTAATATAGTGCTGGTTAGTAGAAAATAGAAAAAGCAATTTGTTGCTAAGACTGAATGTAAACCAGGAATATTCAAAGCAAGTAGCTCGAGGGGGTGATAAAATTATGAATTAGGCTTAATAAACCATTTTTTAAAAACTGTTATCTAGGTACTATAGGATCATGATTATTTGTTATGCAACATACTATATTTCTAAGTACCTGCAAAATTTATTTTATAGAACCAAAATATATTTTTTATGGTAACACAGTAAACTGACAGGATACAACTTTATGTTCTGTAAGCTTTTTTATCTGTGGAGATTTTGATGTATCAACAGAAAATATCAATTTTGAATATTAAAACTTAAAATCAATAAAACTTTTAAAAAATGACTAAAATTTTTCTCTCTTTCTCTCTATATTTTTTAAAACAGGGTCTCACTCTGTTGCCCAGGCTGGAGTGCAATGGCATCATCACAGCTCAGTGCAACCTCAAACTCCTGGGCTCACGCAATCCTCCTGCCTCAGCCTCTTGAGTAGCTGGGTCTACAAGTGCATGCCACTACACCTGTTTTGTTGTTTTTTTTTTTGTAAGGATGTGGTCTCACTATGTTGCTCAGGCTGGTCTCAAACTCATGGCCTCAAGTAATCCTCTCGCCTCAGCCTCCCAAAATGTTAGGATTACAGACGTGAGTCGCCTTACCTGGCCTCACTTTTCATTATATTCTCATGATGAAAACATTTGATTTTTAAATTGAATATTCTCCTGATAACATTTTGTCATATATATATAGCTGCCAGTTTGGGAAATTACAAAGTGAAACAAATAAGGAAAAAAAAAACACCTTGTAAATCCTTTCTCTACATGTGACTCAACTCTGTATTCACCAGAATATGGTAAAACAAAAAATGCAAACTTCCAAGAAACTATCACAGTTCCCAATAATTGAGTATTATGTGGCAGGGTTTCCTACCCTGAACTAGTTCTTTCATAGAATCTTGAGAGTCGAATAGTTATAACACGTATTCATTGTCATCCTCTAGGAAGAGGAAGCTCTATCTCTGGTTTGTCAAGTCCTATGACACAAATAACACACACGTGTATTACTTCGTTGCTCAATAATGAATCTGCCTTTACTACATTTAAATAACAGTTCCATCACAAATTCGTACAACACCTTGCTCTGAAGAGTTCAGAGTCAGCTTACTAATACTATCCAATCAATGCTCACAGCTTCTCTAGATGAAAGACAAGTCTGAGAATGCAAATGAGGAGGGAGTTCCTATATTCCACAGCTACAGTTAAATTTTTAAAAACTACTATTCTACAACATTTTAAGTTGCTGTATAGAACAGAGCATTCCACATAGCTCTGGCTTAAAAAATATCATAGTCATAAAAGCCTCATAAACTCAGTTAATTCTCTGTCACTTAATCTGGGGTCATATTAGTGTTTTCTAACAATCAATTGGAAGATGGATATAATACAGAATAAGAAAACATGGTCTTGACTGTTATCTCAATTTTGCCAACAACTACATGAGGTTTTCAATCTTGACAGGATAATACTTGTATCAGGAAAATAAAATCGGGACCTGGAAATTAAATCCATTATTCGTATTTTGTTTCAGAAAATTTACGTATATTTTATGCTATCAAGAAAAAAGAGGGGAAGAGAAGAAAAATACGTTCAAACAAGAAGTTTATATGAGCAGGATTTAAATTAATCAGTTCCTAACAATGGTTAAGCACAACCTTTTGGAAATTAATTTGCATAATGATAATCCACATGTGATAGGGTTGAAATTATTTAAACGACATTATATTTCATTATTTAGTCTTGCTCTGCCACTGCTTTAGCAGAGAATCCTTATGAAATGTAATGCAGCTAATGAGGTAGCTTTTTAACTGAACAAACTGACAGGCCCCATATCTGCAGAGGCAGCTTGAAACCGTGCCCAACCTCTTGGCTTCCCAAGAGGCTTTTCAAAATTCAATAAATAACATCTGTAGGCGATGTTGGGTGCAGACCTAGCAGAGTGCGTCATAACACTGTGCTGGCAGAACAAAGAAACCATGACGACTGCCAAGTTTCCATGGCAACTGCTGCGAGGCTCTGAGAGTATAATAGCACATCAATCACTGTCCAAAAGAACTTCATTATCAGCTAGAAAAAACCTTTAGGATCTGTTTAGTGTGCAATTGTGGGTTAACTCACCTCAAAGCCTTGCTCTCTAGCAAAAGTGGCAGCTTCCTGAAATAAAAAAAAAAAGAACAGTTAATTATAAAGTGCTAGGTAATGAAGAAATAATCCATTTTTGAAACTCATTCAAATAGTCTTCTTTTTACACAATTATCTCAATATACCCACATAGTTTAATTTTTATTCTTACACCAATAAAGATTTCTTTCTTCCCTTGGAATAAGAAAAAAAAAAGGCTGCATAATGTCAACACACTTCACAAGTTGGAATAAAGATGTAGTGTATGTTTTTACTACAGCTGCCACAGTGAGTTCAGGTGTTCTGACCTTAGTAAAGAAAGACAATCATTTGAAACCTAAGGAACATGCTGGTGGTTATGTTTTTAATTAAATTAAAAAATAGCTCTCAGAAAGCTCTTCTGTAGAGAAGAATGTCTGCTAATAAACATATAGCTTCAGAATAATCACCATTTTATAATCCTCATGATGACATTTATTACAGAGAAGGATCATCAATGGATGTTAAATTCATTGGATGAAAGCATGATAGGGAACCGGGTATTTCCATGGAATCAAAGTATCACAGATTATATGCTGGTCATGGGGAGCAAAGCATAACTTTATAATGGAAGGCTCAAGCTGTCATCACTTTAACCCAGTGATCTATGCTATCACTTATCATCATTAATAGTTGGATCACCAACTATTCTGTGCCTTCTGTTATGATGCAGTATGAAGTTCACAGCATCGCCTATAAAGCAATCCGACCAAAAAAAATTTAACATGAATTAATCAAAACTTTAGTCCAATATTAACTTGCAGTCTACAAGAAATACAGAAGATGGGAGAACACATTAAAGGATACACTGAGAAAGCCAAGTGGACAAATCCATAAGGTAGGACATTCTATAGGACAACTAGCTTAGTCTCTTTAACAAGTCAATGTCACGGTGTAACAGTAAGGAGAAAATGACCTATGGACGTATGGACCTTAATTGGATTCTGTTTTGAACAAACCAGCTATAAAAGACATTTTGGGGCCAGCTGGAGAAATTTGAATATGAAATGAAAATTAGATAATATTAGGAATTGTCAGTTTTAAAAGGAAAATATCCTTAATTTTTAGACATGTATCCTGAAGTATTTAGGGATGAAATGTCATGATATATATAATTTACTTCAGAATGATTCAGAAAAAAAGTATAAGCGAAGCAAAAATGGTAAAATGTTAATGACTGTCAAATCTAGATACACGTAAGGGTTCAATATCTCTACTTTTCTGTATATTTGAAAATTTTTATAATGAACAGTCAAAAAACCTCCAATTTCCCTTTAATAGAAGATGGCAGGGTAACAAAAGTTGAACACTAAAAAACATACACAATTAAAACATTTTTACTAGACAGAATTCTTCTAGATTTTAAATATCTGAAGGGTATAATCTAAAAAACATTATTATATCTCTCAATCCCCTTATAACAGGTTATCAAGTGACAGAAACACATCTGTATAACCAAATCCTTTCCCTTTCTTTGCTTTGTGCATATATTTTAATTTTAGGACTGAAAGAAAATAGAGGCAATATTACTTTTCAACTCCACTTCTCTCTTGAAAATGAAAAAAATTGCAGACAACTGTCAAGAGCCTCTACATCTTAACTTGCATTCCTCCAAAATTATCTTTGCCAAGAGATATTAATAGAAGGATGGGATTTGAGCCTGAGTAGTGAGCAGATCCAACTCAACTAAAACGACTGCTGCACCAAACCATGTAAGGCAGAAAGTACAGTCAGTGTCTCCAGCACAAATTTGGGTATTATCTACATCTTGAAGAAAATATTGAGTACAAAAATATATGTATGCACTTATGGTCCAATATACTAATAACATATAGATTTAGAGAACCACTTTGAGAGTTTAGAAAGGTTAAAATGCATGATTACAGCTGAGCACTGAGGTTAACAGAAAGCGATAAGCTGAAAGTACAACTCCTTAGGCTATTCACTAGAGAAACAAAAGCCTGACCAAGTTAGCCTTAGTTGATGTAAACCAAACAAAACCAAACTTGATTTATGATTTTGACAGTGGCGCAAGCAAGGTTAGCCTCTTGACAATTTACTTACAATAAAACTTTGTACATCACACAGTCAATAATATTTGCTGGCCAAGATATTAAGGAAAAAGGATAAGGTTCAAAAGATATCAGTGTAGTGCTTTCTAAGCTGTCATAATTAAGGAAGCCAATTCTTACATGAAAAAGACCACAGAAAAGCTCTGCTAGAACTACTTATTTATGTGGAACTTCATCGGAGGTATGAAAGAACCCCAGAGGAATGTAAGACAGTTAAACTGAAGCATCTGTAGGACTAAAATTGCAGCAAGACATAAATACTCAAAATTCACATGCAGTACTTAAATTGTTTTTTAATGTCCAGTTTTATGCATACAAATGATTAAGAAATTAACTCTGATCTGTTATGGTATAGAACTAATTATAGGAAGACATATATATAAATGTCAAACCATTTTAATGGAACCAGGCCTTAGGATACTTCCATGTCTGTAAACTAATCCAAGCATCAACATATTTCTGACTGAGGAAGGATGTACTTATGAAAAGTCAACTCAATTTTCTATTTTAGTGCCCCCTCACACAGGTTTGCGGAGCTGTGCCCTATCACTAGAAAAGCTAAGCACTTGTTCTGTGGCTTAAAATGATCTTATCTTCTGACTTCCTCCCACCTTCTTTTGATCTTGGGCTGGTGCCCCAAGTCACTCCATTAGAGAAGGCAGCTGGCTCACATCACTGCAATCTTTCCCACAGCTAACCTCTGATCTGAAGGTGTTTGTAGATACAATGATGGAACAACATTTATTTTTCCCTCTCAGCAAAACAAAACAACACAGGGGAATAGTCTGACCCAGTAAGAATTTTAAGCAGAATTTTACTTGTCAGATTCACTGCATGAAGGGACAGAAAGAAAAGGCATTAGGTCAGAAAACAAGGAAGAAAGAATGGGCATAGATGGTGGGCAGAAGGGTAAGGCAGGTTCCAAATATCAGGGGTAATTCCAAGTGAACTGATCGCACTAAATTGAAAAGGACTTTTTAGTGTGCCTTCGCAGTAAAAGTGAGAAAAGAAAACAAGCAAGTCCCCATCTGTGCTGCCCCAGGGCGCCTCGTACTGAGTTTCACAAATCTAATGAAGCAGTCAGGTTAAAATCCAACCGCAGAGTGGATGTGACATGTGGAGAGCAGCTCGGGTTAGAATAGAGAAGCAGGGCGGTTCCTAACGCAGGTGATTATCCATGTGATAATCATTATATTTATAGGCTTTCCATTTCAGATCTGACATCAAAAATCACAAAGGAGGAGGGATTAAGGAAATAAACAACCGACACTGAGGCTTTCCTGCTCCCCTGAGATTATAGCACTTTCATTCATGCATGACAAGCAACAAAAGCAAAACCAAACAGGCCAGGAAAGAGTATTTCTGAGAAGGCTGGATTTCACATTAACGCTCTTTCCATTTTGATAACTTTCACTATTATTCAGTTTCCCAGTCAGGTCACATTTTCAGAATCAGTTCTCATTGTTGTCTATGCTATAATACAGTATCATTTTTGGTTTACAATGAATGATACTCACATATGTCTTTTATAACAACAGAGTCATTTTTTCCTTCCCGGAATTGAGTGTTGCGAATAAAAGGACACATAATTAAAGTCTTAGACTCTCATCCGTACCATGCCACTTAGGATTTACAGTAGGCTTGCTGCTTCACCAACCAAGCTAAAAGGGTGCTGGTAGGACAACCCCAAATATGATTTCTGAATGGAGGTTAAAAAAAAGGCTGAAATTCATGGTTAATGGAAACTATGGAATACTTACATTAAGAGCTATTTAAAGGGATTAGCAAACCACTATTAAAAAGCACAATCCTCAGATTATACAGGAAAGGAAAGAGAAACTCAAATGTATGTTTGTGTGTATGAAAGACAACTACGTCCTTTATATTCAAGTGAGGAAAAAACTATTTCATTGTATTTTGTCTGATAACACTCAAGTTCTTATTTATAAAGTAGAATTATCTGTAATCAATATTAAACTAAAACTGGAACTTGTCCATACTCCTAATTCAATTCCAATTATTTGCTACAGTTATATAGAAATACAATGATTTCTGTATATTTACAAGCCAAGGGAGAATGACTCACCAGACCAGTTCTGCTTTTTTACTTTCCTTGTTCATCTCTCCATCTAACAAAATTTACCTCCTAAGTGTAATTTTAGATTACCTGCATCTGTCTAGAGGTATATCACCATTACATCTGTTGCAAACTTTATAAAGGTATTAGACTTTGACACAGTACTTGAAACAATAATACTGTAACTCCTAAACAGTGTGGTATGAGCCTAAGACAAGATGGTATCTCCCTCTTTTTATATATACATATATAATAAAAATTCATATATTTGCATATAAATTTAGAGGTATAATGTTCTCTTTGAATGCCTTTAAATGCAACATAGCACTGGTTAGCGGGCAGTTACAGCCAAATGGAAAGAGTACAGGGCTTAAAATCAAAAGACCTACACTAAAGTCCCAGTTTTATAGTTTATTTGCTATGTAATCTTGAGCAAGTTACTCAATATATCAGTTTCTTTATCAATAAAATTGGGGTTAACAATATCTATTTAATTGGATTGTTGCTAGGAATAAATGAAATATTTTATGTGAAACTTTAAAATCATTTTGTCTACTGAATTCAGGTTCTTGGCAAGCTCTTGGGAGAGTTTAAACAAATGCGTGCCGGAGCATCCAAAGTACATGCAATGATTTGTCCTATCTGTGGATTTATATGTGTAGTAGGCAGTCTCCCAAACAGCTCCCAGCAACCCCTGATCCTGGTATTCAAACCCTTGTACCATCTCTTCCCCTTGAATGTGGGCTGGACCTAGTGACTTGCTTCTAGCAAATGTATGACGAAATTGATAGGATGTGTTGTTCATTCTCTTGATCCCATGTCTGCCCTCTCTGAGCCCTCACTCTAGGGGAAATAAGTTGCCGTGTTGTGAGGACCCCTCTGGAGAGGCACATGGCCAACAACCAGTGAGAATTTGAGGCTGCCAACAAACACAAAAGTGGGCTTGTAAGTGGATTCTTCCTCAGTTGAGCAGCAAGATGACTACAAAACGGGATGGCACCTTGTTTAAAGTCTTATGAGAGACCCTGAGTCAGAAGCACGAAGCCAAGCAGTGCCTGGATTCCCTAGCCACATTTTAAATATGAGGAACCTAAACCTTAGAGAGGTCAAGTAACAAGAAAAATTTAGATAATTTCTCATTCGAACTATGTTAACAAAAACGTCAAAGCAAATGTGGTCAGTAGATCAATCACAGGGTGAGCAAATTCTGGAAAGAAAATACAAAATCTAAATTTTTTGTATAGCTGATGATGGTTAACCATTTCTTCAACACAGATTAATTGACCGAGAGATGTTATCCTTTGCATGGAATTCAGTTTTTGGCATCAAGTCTAGTTTCAATTTATAATGTCTTTTGTTATTCTGAAGAAGTGATTACTGGGACTAAAGTAAGATTTTTAAGTAGTGCTAAAATCCTCAGGTAAGAAAAATATTATTGAGTCAAAGTCTAATACCACTGTGAGGTCTGCAACAGCTGTAACAGTGATATACCTCTAAGCCATGCTGAAATTTAACAATAAAGAACTACCTTCTATTTCTTTTCATACCATACATAATCAAGACTTATGTTGCTTAAGCCTCTAAATATTTTCTCATGCTGTCCTTCAGACCATAAGTTACCTTTTCTTCATTCTATCTACAAAGTCATTTATATATTTTCTTATGATATTGCATTAGTATTATACTATTTTAAATTTTATACTATTTCTGTTAAGGAACAGTTTTAATTTGTAAATATAGTAATTGAAGGCTGGAAAAATTTGTTAAGTAAAATGTGATCTGGGAACCTCTTTTTAAAATAAATTTCTCACAGAAATATCTGTACTGGCTTTTCCGAGGAATATAGCATATAACTTTTTGGAGATTTTCAACCTGTGCTCTGACATTTATTACCATATGCTTCCTGTCTGCAGAATGATGAATAAAAATATTATTTAACATTTATTGAGTGCCAAAAACTCTGTGGGGCAATGAATAGCTATAAAGACAGTCATGGCCTCTATCCAATAGGTTTATAATAAAAAGTAGATAGACAGTATATAAATTATACCTCAATAAACATGACTGAAAAAAACATTAGGCAGCCAAAACATAGGCCAAAAAAATAAGGTTTAGTTTGTAAGAAACTTAACTCTTTCACAAAGTGATTTATTAGCTGACTTGTCTAGTCTAGCAAGGAGAATTGTTCATTCCCACCTTTAAGCATATTTAATTGTGGTAACTAAAGAAAAAATTAAGTTAGAAAAACTGCTTCATCAAAATTTAAGATTGATTAGCTACTTAAGCTAATTTCTTCTAGAACAATCCAAGTTTTTAGTTACTAAAGAATGAGAACAGAAAGGATAACACAAGAAAATTCTCAGGATAGTAGCACTCTTATTGGGTATTTTATTTCTGTTTTTAATGAGATAATAAGTTCTTGACATAAAGGAGATATCCAACAAATGTCAACTCTTTTCCTTTATCTCATTTGATCTCTACAAAAATCCTAAAAATTGGCATTATTTTCATTTTCCAGATGAAAATTTGAAGGCTCAGAAAGATTAGAGTATGTCCAAGATCATATAGCGTAGCAGGTAATTGTTATAGCTGGCATTTGGATCTGAGGCTTTCTGAATGGTCTGTGATGGTCTGTTACTGATGAACTCTTTCAGGTTTACATGTCTGAAAAAAATCATTATTTTGCTTTTGGTTTTCAAAGACATTTTCACCAGGGGTAGAATTCTGGGTTGATAATTTTTCTTTCTGTGCTCCAAGGTCTGGCTTGCATTGTTTATGATGTAAGTCTGCTGTCACTCCTATCTTTGTTCCTCTATATATAATGTGTCTTCTTAAAGACATTTTTTTTATCACTGATTTTATACGATTTGATTATGATATGCCTCAGTGTAGTTTTTGTTTGTTTGTGTTTCTTTTGCTTTTGGTTTGTTGAGCTTCTTAGATTTGTGAATTTATGGTTTTCACCAAATTTGTAAAATTTTCAGCCTTTGTTTCTTCAAATATTTTTTTGTCTCCCTCTCCCACCCTAGACTCCAAATATGTATATGAGATCACTTGAAGTTGTCCCACAGCTCACAGCTACATTGCCTGTTTTTCTACTCTATTTTCTTGCAGTGTTTCATTTTGAATAGCTTCTATTGCTATGTCTTCAAGATCATTAATCTTTTCTTCTGTAGCGTCACATCTCATCCAGCGTGTTTTTCATCTCAGATATGGTATTTTTCATCACTAGAAGTCAGATCTTTTTTATAATATATTTTCCATGACTCTCCTTAACAGGCTCATGCTTTTCTTTACCTTCTTGAAATACAGAATATATTTAGAAATGCTGTTTTAATGTCTGGTCAACTAATCCTAACTGTGTCATTTCTGAATCCATTTCTATTGACTAATGTTTCTTCTCATTAGGGGTTGTATTTTCCTGCTTCTTTGGATGAAAGGTAATTTTTCTTTACTTACTTATTTATTTATGTTTACAGATGGGGTCTCACCATGTTGCCTGGGCTGGCCTTAAACTCTTTGGCTCAAGCTATCCTCCTACCTCAGACTACCGAGTAGCTGGGACCACAGGTGCATGCCACTCATTTATTTTTTTAAAAGTGGCTTTCTCACTGAATGAATGGTAATTTTTGATCAGCTGCCTGACATTATGAATGTTTATGTTTTTAGTGTTGGATATTTTGTTTTTCATCTGAAATTCAGTTAGGTTACATGAAAACAGTTTGATTCTTTCCATACTTATTTTTAAGCATTCTTTGCTAGGTGAGATGAGAGCGGCTTTTAATCTGGAGCTAATCTGGTCCCCTACTGACATAATATCCTTTTCAGTACTAGCAAAGATGTCCCATATATTAGAGATTTTTCCACTCTGGCTATTGGGGACAGAAACTATTATCAGCTTTATGTGAGTTCAGGGAATGTTCTGCTTGTTCCTTTCTAGTGGTTTTATCCCTGGCCTTTAGTAGTTTCCTCACATACTTATGCTGATCAGTACTCAGCTGAACAATCAAGGGGAACCCTCTGCAGATATCCAGTGTGTGTACTCTCTGTGTGGCTCTCTCTTCTCTGGCATTCTCTCTTGCAAATTCTACCCACCTTGACCTCCCTCAATTCTCAGCTCTGTCTCAATCAGCTGGAACACTGGATTCTGTTAGGGATCTCCTTCCTGCACTGCAAACTGGAAACTATCCAGGCAGAATGCTATGGCAGTTGTAAGGATTCCTCATTTGTTTTCTTTCTTTCAGGGATCACTGTCCAGTGTTGTCTAATGTCTAAAAACTGTTGTTTTGTATAGCTTGTATGGTTTTTGCATTGCTTAAGGAAGGAGGATAAATTTGGCCCCTCTTACTCCATGACTTTCAGTAGAGGTTCAGTGTGGGTCTATCTTACAAAGTGTAGATCCTAAAGGATCCTGGTATATAAATAAGGCTGTAATCTACCATTTATTGGTTTAACACATTGACTGCCACACTAGAAAAAAAATTTTTTCCTTGGGGCCATGATATTTATTATAAAAATAGAATAAAAACTTTGAAAACAAAACGATCCTTTCTAATTTAATGAAAAATTTGTTTTTTAAATTGTTTTCTGTGTTCTTTTCAATAAAAAAGTAATATAAAAACTTGAAAATTAGTAGTGTAAAAAGTAATGTAGCTTGCAAAATAGCTCATAAGAGTATAGTGTTTTTCTTGACATGTCAGGCTTAAATGTAATTTAAAGGTAAACATAAATTTAAAAATGGAATTTATTGACTTCTATTCATTTAATCCACATTTTTAGGATGTCAATATTAACTGTACCAATAAGAACATCAACAAGTAAGATTTTCATGAAAGAACTGCAGGGTTTTGCCCAGGGGCCACCCATCATGTAACATGTGTGCTACAGCATGGCAACATGACTTGCCTGCGTACCATGTGGCTCCCAAGGTAAAGAGACGTGTGCGCTATATATGCTCCATGAGGCCCCAGGTTCAAAACTAGCATGAGTCAAATACAACTCACATGGCAGTTAATGTGTTAAAAAGCTTATCTGTCAGGTCACAGAAAAGACAGATTGACCGATATAAAAATGTCTCATACACTATTCTTTACATCTCATTGTACAAAGGATACAGTTCCTGCTGCACTAAACCATAAACATTCTACTTCACCAGTAATCTACATTTGAAACCGTCTGAAGAAAATACTCTACTCAGTTCTGAACCCTCCTTTACTTTACATATTCTATATAGTTGTCATTTTCTTGCTTTTTGTCTTACCAACAAGAAAGCTCCATATAGCTAATACAATCTTTACATTGTTTTTTCCTAGTCCTCTCTTCCAACCAATAGAGAGCCTTCTAATCAATATACTATGCCTGGGTCAGCAATCTACGCATGCAGGATGAATTCAGCCTGCCACCCGTTTTTATAAAGTTTTATTGAAACACAGCAAATGACTATTTATTTACATATTATCCATGGCTGTTTTTATGCTACCACAGCAGAGCTGAAATAATTGAATAGTTCGACAGAGACCATCCTACCTGGACTATTACAGAAAAAGCTTGCTGATCCCTGCATTATGCTATAATTAGGATATTTGTAAGTTTCAAAATAGACTTTTTTCTTCTTTACTGAGTTACCAGTGAATAACTGAAGGCTATAGAGAGAGCAGGCTCCAGCCTGCTAACCTTAAGATAATCGAAGTGTATATCTTTTGACAGGCTTTATTTCCTTCATTCACTAGCAAAATAATCTAAAGACGAAATCACATATATTAATAAAAAAGCAGTAAAGACAAGATAAATAACCAATTCTTACAAGTTTAGGTACTTGTTTATGCAGGACAATGAGAAGGAAAGACTTCACTGCTCAGTGTTTAAATCAGATTTAAAAGAGGAAGGGAAGACCTCAGATGGGAAGAGACAGCATCCTTGTTAAGTGCTTTTCTAGTAATTTCCTTTCAGTTCCAATGTGCACCAATGTCCTTGTATTTTCCACATCCCATGACCCTTCCCACGTTGTGAAGGTATGATCATTACTGCCACTATAAATCATCCAGGGATACTCTAATAGCCCTAACTTATTCTAGTCTGGAAGTTTTACAAATTTAACTCCTAGAAAATAAGGTAAAAACAAAATGAAAACAAATAATACATAAAACATGGAAATGGACAAGTACACAGGGTATAGTTTTGGGTTTTCTTAAATCTACTATGAGTAAAGTGGTAAGGTGTGAGATATGGTAGTTAACATGGATTTTAAAGACAGAGCACTAGTTTTGAGTTGTTTTGACTAGAACATATCACAAAAACTCCACTATTCTTTGGGTCTTTCATTTTTTGAGGGAGAAGAGAGAACAGAATTAGGAATCCCAGTAATATTTACAGTCTAAAGAGTACTGGATTAAATAAAAAAGAAACTTATAGTACTACATTGTAATTTACTAACATAACAAAATGTAGTAAAAACAGAGAAGCTTCTGGTTTCCTACCCTTAGTGAAAAATAAAGGTAATTTCTCCCATGATCTGAAATTTTACGTACGGATAACATATCCAATCCAAATATTACCAATAACCACTGTGTTATTTTCTTCTTTCTTGCCAGCTGACTCATAGTAATTACGTACAGAGTATATATTATAATAATGCTGCTGTCTTAAAAACAAATACAATATAGACAAAATTTTTGCAATGGCCAGTGGGAAGTAGCAAGGACAACTGCAAAAGTAATCAGTACAAGTTTCTTAAGTAAAAAATAAAACAAAAACAAAAACCCCCCACAATTACAAACCCACAGAGAAAAATCTGGCCAGGCACAGTGGTTCACACCTGTAATTCCAGCACTCTGGGAGGCTGAGGCAGGAGGATTGCTGAGGCCAGGAGTTCAAGACCAGCCTGCACGACATAGTGAGAACCTCTTTCTATTAAAAATAAAAAAAATTAGCCAGGCATGGTGGTGTGCCTGTAGTCCCAGCTACTCGGGAGGCTGACACAGCAGTTTGAGGTTGCCATATGCTATGATGATGCCACTGAACTCTAGCCTGGGTGACAGAGCAAGACCCTATCTCCCAAAAAAAAAAAAAAAAAAAAAAAAAAAAAAAAAAAAAAAAAAAAAAAAAAAAAAAAAAAAAAAAAAAAAAAAAAAAAAAAAAAAAAAAAAAAAAAAAAAACAAAAAACAAAAAAAGGAGACAGAAAAATCTAATGTGCATGAAAAAGAAATTGGCCAAATGTATAGGTTAAGCTATTTAAAAAATCACAGAAAAATGATAGAAAACACTCAGGAGAGTGCATAGTAGGTGGTCAATAAATATTAAATTGAAAGCATGACTCACCTACCCTTGCTACATGGAAAAGAAACAGGTTTTAAGAGATACTGAATATTCTGCATTTGATAATAAAATAGGAGCCAATCATCTTAGTCTACAGAATGGAATCAAGAAATGTATCTTTCTACCTCACAGACCCTCTTGCTGGAATCTGAGATTCACATTATTCAACCATAGTGCTTGCTTGTAGTATTTTGTAGTCTCTATGATAAAGGATGAGTTTTGCTTTGGTATTAATAATACATTGGGAATTAAAGGTAGTACAGCATGGAGTTAGTTACAAAGTATTGGCATTTTTATTGTACTGAACATTATGAAATGATTGGGCTAACAGATGAGATGTAGGATTATTTTTGTTAAGAACCATTTTGATTTATTGTACATAGTATTACAAATTCCAGCTACACCTATCTCAGAAACTGTTTCTCACAGGTCACCAATCTCAGCCCTTCTTCTTGACCTTTTTGAATAGGACTTGATTCCTTCTTCCCAGGAAAGAAGAATTTCTGCACAGTTTAACATTTGAGAATATTTATTTTAAGAAATAAAATGAATACTCATTTCCTTCTGTTATTTCAGAGTCTTAATTTCAACTCTCCTCTACATTTCTTTGTATCTCCAATTACTCTTCATTTCCTGGGTAAATATTTTCCCTCCTTCGATTCCTTGGTCAATTTTCCTCACTTATTCCTGCACACTTAAGTTCTCTCATTTGCATCTCCCAACTCCACTGGATAATTTACTAGGTGAAAAATGAGACTTTATTGGTGTTTTAGAGTTTGAATTTTCCCATCCTCTCCTAGGAACTCTCTTCCCTACTTTTCTGTTGTATATCTTGTTTGCCTTGTCTCTCACCTTTCTGCTGCTTGCCTTCTTCCTCTTTTGCTCAACTCCCTAAATGTAGTCTTTCTCTAGAAATTCATTTCTCAACCCTCTAATCTTTTCTCTCTTTACTTTTTTTGGGAGTAATTTTCTTTATCCCTTTCATTTGTCATCATCAGGAGATATCCTGTCTCACTTCCTGAGTCTTTTTGACACCTTCTTTCTCTTTGCATCTGACAAGTTCCAAGTTCTGCCAAGTCCATTTTATAAGCATAAGACTTATAATATCTACACCCTTGTTTCCAATCCTTCTGACTCAAATCTAGGTCAATCTTGTACTAATTCTTGCATAGATTACTGCTACAGTCTCTTAACCAGTTTCTAGTAGCCATCTCACCCAGTTTGAGTGCATCCTTGCATACAATCATTAGATTTATCTTCCTTAACATCGACTCTGATTATCCTTTGCTTAAGAAGCTACCTACTGCTTCCCGATAGAAGTCCCAGTTCCACAGCCTGACTTTTGAAGGTCCTTCACAATGTGCCCCTACTTCCTTTCTAGCCTGATCTTTCACTATTCTCTTATACATGTACCAGATGCCAAACTAGAATACTTGCTATTCTCTGAACATGCCCCAGGCTTTTTTGCCTTCGTGCTACCTTGCTCATGTAGGCACTAAATGAATTAGAACACCTTCGACCACTCTTGTCAGAATCTTACCCATCCCTCCAGGGTTAGTTCAGCCATCTTTTGCTTAATGGAAGCCTTTTAGAATTGTTCATGGTCTCTCTTCTCTACCTCCAGAAGTGGCTTTCTGCACTGTACAAGAATTTTGCTCAAGGTGTGAAGGTTTCTCTTATGGCAATAATGTGCAGACTGGAAACATATTTATTTATATAGATAGCTTATCTTCCCTACTGGATTATACATTCTTAGTGCAAAAACTCTTTTTCACTTTGTATCCTGAAAGCATCTAACATATTGCTCTGTACAGAATAGATAATAAATCCTTATTGATTTACCAAATGATAAGGATAAAGCACTCACCTACATTAAGTGAAGAAGAAAAGACAAGCCCTCAAATACTTCTGCATTAGATTGACATTGACTTGATTTCTTGTGGTTCATACTTTATTTTGGGATCAGAGTTGAATGACTTCAGTGCTCTGAATATATTCTTCTATTATGCTATTTCTTATGTTGAATTATAATTTATTTATAATCTGTTTTCTCCCTTAGTTTATCAGCTTCTTGAGAATAAAGTTTTGCATCACATCTTAAAACTATGCCTCATACATAGTATGAATTAAATGTGCATTGGAAATGAGTTAAGTTGATTAATTTAATAGAATCTTTACTTAAAAAGGTAAAAAAAAAATCTATCCATATGCATTGAGATTTTCAAGAATGGTATCTAAGATTTGGCTAAAAACTTGGGAAACTGCTGGTCTAATATGTTCCATGAGACTATTTACACAATCCATATTTTACGCCTATCTGCAGTTGTCCTGTTCTGGGAAGTTACCCTAAAGGATTTTGGCATTTGTCTCATTTCCAATATCACACAAATAATCATGGAAATAGATTTTCCCAAAAAAAATTTTACCATGCATTTTTTATTATAATTATAGTTTCAAAGATGCATGCAGTCCAGACATTACTGGCAGATATAGGATATCAAAGAGTACAGTATAGCAGAATAATAAGGATAAATGTTAAACAGTTTGCTATAAAAGTAACAGGATTAGCAAAAACAAAAGTAACGAAACAAAAACCATAAAACAACACCCTACATACAGACAAAATAACAAGGATAAATATTAAATAAGTCCTGATTTAGTTTGAGAACTTGGTAAGTTATCAACAGAGAGCAATTTTATCACAAGCTACTATTTTACTTTGCTCACATACAATTTAATTAGAAAGTTTACAGCATATGGGATAGAAACATAAGTCTAAATGAGCTTATAACCAGCAATAACCTGCTAAGGTATACTTTCACAACTTTAAAATGATATTTTTTAAAAATCTAGTAAATAAATGCTAGTACAGATCCTATGTAATCTGTCATTTTTTACTGCCAGCGCACACATCATCATCATAGACACCAGCACATGCGTAGCTCAAGATGCACTGCTTAATTTTCTTGTTTCACAAGAGGGATTATATACAATACATTGATCTTGTTAAGTGTTCCAAGGACAAAACCTGATTCGGATAGTGAACACTTAGGAAATAGAAGCTAGGGACTTCCATGGTAACAATCCTAAAAATCTTTTTGTGAATGGAATGATCTGAGTTACATCTCTAATTAACATGAACTGCACCTCATAAACAAGGAAAATCAATTCTTGATTAGCCAGAGCAGATTAGAGATGATTTAGACACAACAGGGGCCCGAGATGTGGTCACCCACCCAGCCTATCCCGGTAATTAGGCAGAGGTTAGTAGCAGCAGCACTGAAGGAAAGGAGCCTGGATTTAGGACTGGGCTGTTGCAGAGAAGGGCTCCATTTTTCCCATCTCCACTTCAAACAGAATAACTCACTAAACCTCTAAACATGGTTAATCTTCACCTGGACAACCAATACTTAACAGTGGTTTTGTTATTACAGAGATTTTGAGTTGCTAGTAACTTCTCTTTCTCCTCTGCTACATTTATATTATCCTCTGCTAATCAATAGGTGATGATAATCTATATTTATTATTCCAAAAGAATGGGAGTCTCAAGAAAGCAATGGTCCATTCTTAGGAAGAAAACAATAAATCATGTATGTGAGAGATGCCAAAAGTCTCAAGGTCTGTTCTAGCCAAGATTTTCATAAGCATCCTAAATCCTTGAGTGTTTTGTTGGCACAGCATCTGAAAATATAGCTGCCACAGAAAATGGCACGACTTTCTACGTAATTGTGTAAGGAAATATGTATTGTCATTAGTATCCGCAAAGCAAAATGTATACGCTGTATATTTTGTAGGTATTGTTTAAATTGTGAGATTTGGTAACTATGCTAGATTTGGAGCAGGCGTTTAATAGTTGAATATCTTGTCTCCATGTGACCACTGTGACAATGTTAGACATTATTTAGTGTGTGATAGGCACAGGTAACATAGGATTTCTCTTGGTTGTGATAATCTGGGCAGATTTTTGATTATCTGATGTAGAATAAAGGAGAATAGCAATAACTTTCTTTCATCTGCATCAAGAATTTTAATAACCAATGAACATACTAGATACTATTTATTTCTACAGTTATATGATGCTCTGCTAGGCTCGTTTGATTAAATAGAAATAAGGCAAAAGAATTAAGATGAAAGCAAAATTTAAAATCAGAATATAGTGCACTGCAATTGAAATTAGAAGGAGAGAGAACAAAAGAAAGATAAGGCCTAAGTTTTGACCTAAGTCTAGAAAGATGGGTGAAATTTAGGTGAAGGTGTTATGTAAGGAAGGATACAGTGACATGGAAAATGTGAGGTGTGTCCTGAGAATAGCAAGAGGTCCAGTTTGGCTGGATCATAAAAGATGAGCGGAAGAGTGGAAAGCACTAAGATTTGAAAGGTAGATTTAGTCTGTAATGGGTTAAGAGGCTGCATTTATTCATTTAACTATGTGGTAGATAGAAGGGGTGAGAGATATTAAGGTTTTTGAGTAAGTGACATCATTAGGACTACACTGTAGAAAGATTAATTTATCAAGCAGAAGTAGGGAGACTCAATGTTAAAAGGAAAGACAATAGGTGAAAATCCTTAGTGGTAGGTAAACACGAAATATTTTAATTCAAATAGTGAAGCACAGAAATGACAAATTCTAAGATATAAAGAGTATAATGAACTTTAGGCAAACCATCAGCTTGCTTTTCATGTTTCATAAAATAATGGTATAAAAAGAAAGAGTTCTGGACTTGGAATCAAGAAGCTTGGATTCCAGTTCTTCCTTTGCCTCTTACTTTATCCCTAGTATGACTTTGGGCAAGATATTAATAGAAACTCTCTTTCTCTGATCCCTCATCTAGAAAATGAGAGGCTCATAACACTTTCTCAAGTCCTTTCTATCTGTAAAGTGAATGGGTGACTAAAGAAAAAAAAATTTAAAAAGTCCTTTCTAACTCTAAAATTCAATGACCACACAAATAATTTCTTGGGAAGTCCCTGGCAACCACAGACAGACTGCTATTAGGGAGGGTCCCTTAAGCAAAAAGTCTGGAGATTCTATTAAGAAATGACTGGCCTAGGTCAGTGAGCAGATTTAAACACCTGCCATTTTTCTACTGCTGATATCTTTCTGTAAAAGGTAAAGCATCTTTTTAAAAGGCCATAGGAAAAGATTAATTACTTCTTTCTAGAAGTCAAAATTCAAGTAACCTTTCTCCTCATTCACAGATACTTAAACTCTTGCCAAGAAAAACAAATTGTAAAATACAGAAGTTGGAAAATGTGAATCATTGCTAGTATTAAAACCTACATTTAATAATTATGTTGCATTTTCAAACTACTGCTGAATCCCATTACATTTAAACACAAATTCAATAAGAATTCCTGATTTTATAAATGGCATTTAAATGTATTCAGAAGTAGAAACAAAAACCATCTGACAGAGATATGACTGTGGTTAGAATGAAAAGGAGAAAATAAAGACATAAGGAGGCCAGAAGGTGAAGGAGAGGAAGAACAAAGAAACGGGCTGAGACTGAATGAACCACAGTAATGATTCTGGGGCTAACGTCAGGAGGCAAATGCTCCTAAATTTATTTTTTGTATTGTGCATTTTTGTATTTGATGGGATTCTGAATTAATATTACAACAAAAGATGAGGCACCTGTCGACTTGAGAGGCAGAAATTGTTTCAGCAGAACTTTGTGCCACACTATTCAGGAATTTTAGAACATACGGAAATATGCACCACGTGACTAAAAACAACAATTTGGCCTTTATTATACAACCAATTTGGATTTTATTTAACTGCCTTTTAAAAATTTTATTCCATCTTAATTTTAATCATATTCATTAATCTGAAACACAGAATGGCAAGCGGGCTCTCATTACATTGTTATACTTCCTAAAACAAGGTTTATGCTTTTTTACTGATACGACAACTTGCTTAAAAATCATCAGTATCACAGGCAGCAATCTTGAATTGTTAAAATCTGTAAGTTCCTCATTTAGTTGTTAGGGGAAAAGTTATGCAAATATTGTCTCATCAACTCAACAAGTACATGTTAAGGGTATAGTAATGTTTCAGGAGTAATGTTTTGGAGCTAGGCTGAATTCTAGGACTTGTAATTTGACTCTCTGTGCTCCAAACTCCTCCTTTGTGAACGCTTTTTACTTTCACCTTAACTTGTGGCTCCCAGAGCTTTAAAATCATCCTTTAAATAATTTAGAGTCCCACAAGCACTGTATCCCCTTTTCTCCTTGTTACTAATACTTAGCAATTTTCTCAGTCCCTTGGACACAGAATAGGGAAGGGAAAGAGTAAAACGTCCATCTGGAGGGGCCAACAGAAAATATCCAACACAGGAAGCTACTGAAGCTACCAGCCTTGGCCAAAATGCTCACGTCCTAGGAAGCAGCAGAGCCACTGAACTCTAAGGGATCACATGGTTTAACAGTGGGCATCTCAGCATAGCCAATGTGGACAGAAGATTCCAGGGGGGTAGGGGAAGGGGAGATTCATTTCCTGAAAGTTTTACTTTGTGTGAGATTCCTGGGTAGATGAAGGAAAGCATGTCCAAAATAACTTATATTTAATTTTCCATGAAAGGGATTTAAAATATTTCATTTAAGGAAAATAAAATCAATGTGACTTTTTTTTTTGCACATGTAAAATCAAGAAGAACACAAACACAAAAAAGCCTACTTCCGATACAAAATAATGTATATATGACCAAGTGTATGATATCATAGTATACAAATATTGAGAAATATACACTAAAATGTTGAGAAAATTAGAATAATTTTTAAAAAATGGAATAGAGTTAGTCACGAAAGGTTTGTTGAGAAAAAGCATTTCTGTGTTGGACCTTGAAAGAGAATTCTGGGAAGAAAAACAGTAAAAGCTTAAAAACAAAATGCATTACAGGATGCTAAGAAATCACAGGACTGGGGCTCATGGGCCATCAAAGAGAATAGATGAAATACCATTAGTTTTCATGGGCTTGAGAAGGTTTCCAGGTTTTGAAAATTAAAAGTAGAATGTAATATAGTGTTTTCTTTTTTCAAGTGGCCTTCTTCCAAATCTTGATGGGCACATTTGATTTAAATGGTCTCTCTGGGAGATGGTCCTTCTGGGAGATTTCTGAGATTCTGGTTTTTGACTCTAAGCAAAACCAAAGATGTTAGAAACCAAAGATGCAGACAGCAGAGAGATGCTTGGGAAAACTGGTAAGTGAAACAGGTTGTTTTCTACATGTGCTTGTTTTCTACATGTGCTTGTTGGGAGATCATTATACAACAGTACCCACCAGCACAGTGGTTTTTAAGATTCATGACAGCAATCAAGATAAAATATTAGTTATTTCACAACTTGCCACACTCAGACATATGTATACATATATTTATATAATGCACAGTCTTATATTTTAAAATTCTATTTCATTAAAATATGCTAATTTTGTTACCTAAAGTAAAACTAAGAATACAAAATAACATGGCCCTTTGGAACTCAGACTTACGAAAGTTCCTTGAGGGCATTTTATAATGACTAGAATATAGTAAGTGCTCAATATGTCAATCCATCCTTTCACTTACCATCTACTATGTGCCAGTACTGAAGAGATTATTAAGAGTGATCTGAGATTTGGAGGTGTGGATAAAGAAGGAATCTCTGAGAATATTTAAGTTGAGACTCAAAGAATGAGTAAGAGTTAGGTTGATGAATAACACTGAAAAAGAGGTCAAGGCAGAGGGAAGAACATGTGCAAAGAGTCTGAGCGGACAGGAGAAAGAGCTCGATTGTTTTAAAAACTGAAAGCAGCTGGGCCTGGTAGCATTCACTTGTAGTCCCAGCTACCCACGAGGCTGAGGTGGGAGGATCACTTGAGCCCAGGAGTTCGAGGCTGCAGTGTACCATAATCACACTTGAGAATAGCCACTGTGCTCCAGCCTGGGCAACACAGTGAGATCCCATCTCTAAAAAAAATAAAATAAAACAAAAACTGAAAGCAGGCTAGAGAACAGTTACTGGAGAGATAGTGTTATGGATTCTGAATTTTGTACTAAGTTAAAAAAAAAAAAAAGAACCAAACATAACACAAAGGAAAAAATTATATTCATTGAATATAAAACCAAATACAAAAACAAAATTTAATTTTGCCCTTGAAATGGTTCATAAGGATAGTTTTAAAGTTACAGAGTATAAAATATAACAAGAGTCTACTTGACACAAAAAACACTGATTTAATTTCTTGCCAAAGCAGGCATTTACTGAAAGCACATGTACTACATTAAAAAGGATCCTAAAATTTTATGTGCCAGATTTGATAAGGGATCTAATTTATATTCTGGCATTTAGCTGGAAGCCTGGATTAGTGATGCAGCAACATAACAAGGATTTGATTTTCCCTGTTCTTTTATAGATATGCCATATTCACTTGGTCACTGGCAATTGCAATTACTATAAACTGATGCACTAATTTCAAACAAAGGTTAAAAGTCAGGGAAAAAGAGAATAAAACTATCTCTAAAGAAATATGCAAATCATTAATCAATGAAAGGATGTTTGTACCCATTCCAATATACTCAAGTTCTTGAATCTGCCCTGATTAAGTTAATCAAAAGGGAGATCATCTTAGGTGGGCCTGGACCTCTTTAGGTGAGCCCTTTAAAAGAGAGCTTAGGCTTTTCCTGAGCTGAGAGACTCTAAACAGCTTATGTTCATGGGATTCCAGCCTGCTCCTGATCTTCCCTTCTTGACTGGACTTTGGACTTGGTTAGCAAGCCTCCACAATTATATAAGCCAATTCCTTTTGATGAATCCCTATGTGGGTATTTTGTATTGGTTCTGCTTCTCTGATTTAACACTGACTCATATAATGTTATTAAACAGTGAACATCATAAAATATTTTAACTGGTCCCATTGAAAATACTCATCAATTTCAATGAAATGAATGGAAATGAATGGGGATTAGAAACGTATTAGACAAATGAAATCTATTTTCAGATAAAACTGAGGTGTGCAATGGTATCTTTGATGCCCTGTCCCTCGATTCATATTCTTCATCTCCCCCTTACCTCAGACTCCTCGTCTTCTGTTTCTTTCCTTCCCTATCCAGAAAAGGATCTTAAATTTATTCGCACTGTAGTATTACATTTGACAACATTTAGTATGCTAACATTTCCAGGAGGTACTTCTCTTTAATAAAGATGAAAGCTTTAATGTGAAGGAAAATGATGGAATAAGCAAGAAAATAAGTGTATTCTGGCACACTTAAATTCACAAATTCACAATGACCCCTTATCTGTCTACTTGTAATATTGGCCACTTTCAGGTTTAATTTTTTTTTTTTTAATCATTTTCTTCACTTTACATTCTAGAAATGACCACAGCCAAAGCTCCCCAAAAAGTAACATTTCCTTAGCAGACAATATTGCTCACAGAAGCGAATAACACTTTTTTGTTCTATTTGCTTTGGTTTGGGGAAGGGGAAGTCTTTCTACATTGTTGGGTAATTATCATTTGTTTTATTATTTAACTTTTGATGTACTTATGCCAAATATTCCAAACTAGATCATGAGCTCTTTGAAGACAGGACCATAATTTGCACCTTAAAAATACACACACACACACACACAAACATGCCACCACCTCTCTCTTTCTTGCCATAGCCTAGCAATAAAAGAGGTACTCAATAAACATCTATTGATTTCATAATTCGTACAACAGTATACACAATGAGGTTAATTGTGATTTGGCTTTTATCTAAAGGAATTTTTTTCTGCTCCATGTAAAATGCCAGTAGCTATACCTTTCACAATATCATAACTTGGAAAGATATACATATTTTAGCCGCAAAACTAATATTTATAAGGACATAAAAGACTAAATTAACTAAATTTCAGGAAAGGACAAACTACCTGCTACATATTAGTTTTTACCTTTGCTGTACATGTTACATGTTACTATAACTTTATGGCAATATGCAAAAGTAGCTGCTAATCATTCCAGAGAATTTGGTCTGTTGCAAGGCTAAAACATCATTGTTGCAAATATGATTACATTATTCTTAGATTGTATAGGCAAATTCGATTATATTTTTCTTAGATTGTACAGGCAATAATGACCTATCAGCTAACAGATTCTTGGTATACTAGGACCCAAAAGATTAGCTTCTGTAAATAAGTGAATGAATGCATATATTAGACCCATATGAAATGTACAATTTAATATTACTAAATAAGGTAAAAGCCAGAAGCTATAAAGGACAAGACTAACAAATATGACTAAACATAAATTAAAAACTTCCATATACAAGAAAGCACCAAATATAAAGTCAATGAAAGAACTGGAAGAAATATTTATAAGTCAACTAGAGATTTACTTCCATAATAATCAAAGAAAAGCAAAAGTTAGTAGGAAAAATTGAATCACCCAAAAGAAAAAGAAAGATGGGCAAACAAGTAAGGAGTTGACAAAAGAGGAAAATACAAATGGTCTATAATATATGAAAAGATGTGGAATTATAACAATAATTCTAGAAATGAAAATTAAAACAATATAATACCATTTTAACTTTATCAGTTTGGCAAAGCTTAAAAAGACATTTAAACTGGAAATATGATTTCGTAGAACTCTGGAGGGCAATTTGGCAAAATTTATTGAAAGTTAAATTTTCTTTTCCTAAGAATTGGCAGTTTGATTCTAGAGATTGAGCCTATAGAAATTATTTACACAAAAGAACATAAGACATACATTCCTATACCTCTATTTATAATAACAAAACCCAGAAAACAACCCATAAGCCTTCAATAGGAGAAAGAACTATGGTGTATTCATAAAACAATATAAATCATAAAAAATAAGGCAGATAAGTTTGTACTAATAGGGAAAGAGGTCTAGCTATTTTATGTAAAAATATACAAAGCAGAATTATAGTATGATTTTATTAAAATGAATATCTTTAAAAGCTTTTATGATAAAATATAACCTGGAAGGACATACTCAAAACTAATAACAGAGATTATCTCACTGTGAGATATGGTGGGATTATGAAAGAATTTTCTTTCTGCATTATCTATTTCTGTAACGCTCAGATTTTAAACAATGACCAAGAAAAAAGAAAGAAAGTTCAAGTACAAGGTTACAATATTTCCAGCCATTTGTTCTACTCTGTTGCAAATTATGTGGATACATAGGTATCCAATATTATATAGTTTATGTAATACATGGTTTTTACATTATAACAGGGATGAAAGGGTAGACACAAATATTACACAATCAACATGTAGCCCTGTCAGTAGTACCCAGTCAAATACATATGCCTATTTAGCTTCCTAAATTTATTAATTTACGTTCGAGGACCTATGAGTTACATCTTACAAGTTTTGGTCAAGAGTATGAGGCAATGAGAGAATAAAGCACTGTATTCTACTATATAAAGAATAGCTATTCCAGTAGTTTCAATAAGAATATTTAAAGTTTTAAATTTAAAGCTCTGGTGACAATAAGTATAGTGTAGCCAGCAGCTCAAATTGAAGTTTATTTTGCTTATTTTATATATGGTTACAAAGAGTTACACAGTAGCACCATTCCCTAATATGCCACAGCACTTGGACTGTTTCAAATAAATATCTGATAAGATCCACAGTAACAGAGCTGTGTTCCTCCTTTACTTCTAGAGGTCTGACACCTACTACATACTCTAAAAAATGCAAGAGTAAGGCATAAGCAGTGACCTGACAGCAACAATCATAGAAATCTGAAGTCTTTTTCTACAGATACACTGCTATATAACCTATACAATAATGGCCCTAAAAGGAACTTAATAGCATGCCTCCAGCTGTGACTGGCATCCTCTGTCCTCGAATTCTAAAACAGACTCCTATATTTTTTTCACTTGACACATAAATGGAGACTGTGGGAGAAAAGCTAAGATTGGTTAAGAACTGGTCAATAAGATTGAAAAAATGTCTCCATGAATGAATGCTATATATGCTTCTCCTGCCAAATCTTCTAAGTGGCACTGATATTCCATAGAAGATGTTTGGTTAAATACATAACAGCAGAATCCCTGCTGATCAAAGCTAGAAGCTGTTCTTTTAGCTCAGTGGCAAAGAACACATACTATATAGTACAAGAGAGGCTAGAGACTTGAAATATACTCCTGCCAATTGCTTTTTACTTTGAAAGCTATATAAATCAATGAGAAGCTATCTGCACTGAGAAGGTTATGGAATAGCCTCAACTTGTATATATGCCGTCCTTATGTAGAAAATAAGCGGAGCTCATATGGCATATTGCTGTTCTCTATTTTAGAACTAGCACAGGAACCATGTGATATGTTCATTGCTATGGTAACTACATTTCAGTAGTGAACAGGAGAGCAAACGGGCATGTAAAACATGTATAAGTTGTCAATATATAAGTAATTGCTGCCCTGGAGCTGCAATAACTTAAATTTCACTGATGCATGACTTATTAGAATAAAAACTATCCCTTCTATTTTTTAAAATGAGATTAATAAGCCTTCACTCCCCATTCAAGAAAATAAATGAATAGTGTCTTTCATCCTAGGTTGCTTCTTAGAGAACTATTATTAGAGACCTAAAAAAAAAAGATGTGCCGTGTCCTATGTGATATAAGAATGAATGGAGCCTCAGACTTGGTCAATAGGAAAAATGCTCTGCCTTGTCTCCTCTAAGGGTTTGTGTCTACTGTTAGGATCAACTAAGTCAAATTTTGAGGTTGATTATAGGACGGAAAATCTCTGGTTTGGCACCAAAGTTATTTCAATCTTCTAGGTGCTTTCTGGCCAGAGCACCTGAGAAATAAGATCCTCCCAAGACTTGATCGTCCTTGATTTCTTTTAGGTCATTTGTCTTGCATTTTAACGATATTTATAATAGTGCATATTCAATTTTTAACTTTCTGCATGATACCACTTAAGACAAAAACCTTAACGAGTTTCTCTGACTATTCTCTTGACTCCCCCCTTCTCTTTCCATCCATAATTTTGGCTTATGGGACAGCTAACTGGATCTGACATTAATGACTTTTCTTAAAAAGTTAATGAGTTGAATCGGTTAAAAATATAAAGAGAGGCTGGGCATGGTGGCTCATGCCTGTAATCCTAGCATTTTGGCAGGATGACGTGGGAAGATCACTTGAGGCCAGGAGTTTTAAGACCAGCCTGAGCAAGAGCCAGACCCCCATCTCTACAAAAAATAGAAAAATTAGCCGGGAGTGGTAGCACATGCCTGTAGTCCCAGCTACCTGGGAGGCTGAGGCAGGAGGATCACTTGAGCCCAGGAGTTTGAGGTTACAGTGAGCTATGATGATGCCACTGCACTCTAGCCTGGGCAACAGAGCGAGAGTCTCTCATCTCAAACCTCCCCCCCACCAAAAAAAAAAAGAGAAAGAAATATCAGCCCTTAAAATAATAATAATTATTATTATTTGGAACCTCTAGAACTTCTGACTGACCAGCTTTAATTTCAGTTTCCCATAAACCCCTCCCCTTTTGGGTTCGATTAATTTGCTGGAGCGGCTCCCAGAACTCAGGGAAACATTTATGCTTACCAGTTATTATAAAGGATATCACAAGGGATACAGATGAAGAGCTGTGTAGGGCGAGGTATGGGGGAAGGAACATGGAGCTTTCATATTCTCCCTGGGCACGCCACCCTCCGGGAACCTCCATGTATTCAGCTATCTGGAAGCTCTCCAAACCCAGTGCTCTTGGGTTTTTATGGCGGCTTCATTACATAGGCATGACAACAGTGTAGAAATGTGATTGGATAAAAAGCACATGATCTAAACCCAGCTGTGTAGCATTTCTCCCTCCAGAGTATGGGGCAGGACCCCTCTAGAATTTGGGTCTTTTGACCCACAATCAGAGTAGAGTCTTGCCTTGAGCAGTACAGGAGGACAGGAAAAGGTCAGAAAGAAATTCTACCTCCTGAGGCCTGATCCTCAGGCCTAAAGTGCCCCAACGTTATAACAAGGACTATGGGAGTTATGAGCCAGGAACTGTGGATAAAAACTAATACATATATAACACCACATACAGTATAACAGCTATTTATATAGCATTTACATTGTATTGGGCATTATAAATAATCTGCAGATGATTTAAAGTATATAGGAGGATGTATGTAGGTTACATGCAAATACTATGCCATGCTACGTAAGGGATTTGAGACTTCTTGGATTCTGGTATCTGTGGGGGGTCCTGGAACCAATCCCCTGAGCATACCTGGGGAGGACTGAATATCATATGCATGAATCTATAAGTCTAAAGAATGTATTAATATATTTACTAAATGGCATAAAATCAGAAAAAATACAGCCTCAAAATAGTTTCTGCTGTTAGTTAAATGTATAATAGGATTCTATATTCTTAGTATTGGTTACAGAGAAAAAATATTTCATAATAGCATGATAATTTCATAATATACATAACCATATTTCCTTCCACTAGTCTTCCCTGGTGAACTTCCCATAATTCTTTTTTTTGGGGGGTGGGGTGGGTGGCGACTTCTCATAATTCTTAAGCTCACTTTATGTCTTTTGACTTTCATAATGATATGTTTTAATGAAAAGAAGTCCTTAATTTTCATGAATCCAATTTATTTTTTCTTGGCATTTTTGTATTCTTCATAAGGAATTTTTGCCTACCCAGCCAAGACGATATTTTTCTATGATTTCTTCTAGTTGCTTTATTGTTCTACATTTTACACTTATGTACAATTCATATAGAATTTTGGTGTATGGTGTAAGGTGAGGGTCAAGATTAATTTTTTTCCATATAAATATCCACTGACTCCAGTAGTATTCTTTCTTCTCTATTCTCCAGTGGTATCTTTGCTTTAAATTAGGTGATTGTATATGTGTGGGTCTACCTCTGAGCTCTATTCTTTGTCTAGTGGTATATTTCTTTTTTTTTTTTTTTT